>PVIY010027518.1:0-14604 GCA_004026745.1 Myrmecophaga tridactyla
GTACGCACATGTGTGTGCAGACTGGCAGTGCTTGGTCTGGGTCTGTTCTTACGCCTCATTGCTCTGGGGGTGGCCTCGTCTCAGTTAAAGAGCAGCTGTGAGGAGCGGGGAGCCCCTTGTTGAGCTAGGGGATCCCCGGCCCTGTTAGCCCCAGCTGCACACTCGGCTCCTCAGCCTGACAGCAGGTGGGCGCCTGAGGACAGGTGCTGAGACGGCTGGCCATGTCCCAGGAGGTGGGCCTGCCGCCATCCCTGCAGAGGTAAGGGGAGCATTGAGCAGTTAGGCCCTGTTGTAGTTTGTAAGCTGCCAGAATGCAAATACCAGAAACAACCTGGCTGGCTCCTGCCTCGTCCTCCTTTGTCCTCGTCTATCCTCTGGTTGTTGCTGCTTCACCTGGCTGGGCTTCTCCATGCTCCCTCATTCCCTTTTGTCCTTTGATCATTGCTTTTTCACCTGGCTGGGCTCCTGCTTCATGCTGCCTCGTTCCCCTTGGTCTTCTGATCACTTTTTCATTTACTTGGTTTCTTCTTCCTGCTGTTGAAAGCACCGTGTGGTCCCGGGAAAGGAGGACCTCATCGTGGCTCGTGACCCCGTACTGGCCAGCTTGGCCACACGCGTTCCATATGCTTTCCAGGGTTTTTCATGATAAAGAAAATGCCTCACACATACAGAAAGGTGTTAAATGAACGCCTCAGATTTGGCATACGGCTTTGCTGGCAATTTTGAAGAAGCAGAATGGGCCAATTTGGCCCAAGACCCCGAGGCTTCCCTGCCTGCCTCCTTGGAGGCCAGCCCCAGTGAGACTTCCTCATTGGCTCCCCTGTGGTTGTCTGAGTTCAGTTTTTTTTTTAATCTGAAACATTTATTTAAAATGCCACGTATCAATTGTATAATTTGGAAGTTTGTATGGCATGTGAATATATAGTATATCTCAGTGGAATTGCACTGTAAAAAAGCCGCACATCACTGAAAGGCTTGTAAAGAGAAGCAGCCACCCCCTGCCTCTGCTCCTCTAAGATGCACTTTGACCCCTTCAGTTCTTTCCAGTTAACATTTAGCCCTGTTTCTTCAAATATGAATAATCACAAAGTGGCTGTGTGTTTTGATTTGCTAAATGCTGCTGGAAGGCAATATGCCAGAAATGGAACAGCTTTTTAAAAGGGAATTTATTAAGTAACAAGTTTACAGTTTAAGGCCAGAGAAATGTCCAGAGGGAGACACCTTGACTCAAGAAAGGCTGATGTCTATCACATGGGAAGGCACGTGGCTGTCGTCTGCTGGTCCTTGTTCCTGCTTCATTTCTTCCAGCTTCTGACGTCAGTGGTTTCCTCTCTAAGCATCTGTGGGCCTTCACTTAGCTTCTTTGGGACAGCTCTGGGTCCTGGCTTACTTTGCATCTCATGGGAAGGCACATAGTGAGGTCTGCTGGGCTCTGTGTGTCTGAAGTCTGCTCTAGGCATCTGCTCTCTGTCAACATCTCCAAAGGTCGGCGTCTGTGTCGGCTCTGAGCTCTCTCCAAAATATTTCCCCTTTTAAGGGACTCCAGTAAACCTAATCGAGACTCACCTCAAATGGGCAGAGTCACATCTCTATCTAATCAAAAGGCCACACTCAAATTGGGTGTGTCACATCTCCATGGATACAATTCAGAGTTTCCATCCTACGTAGTAACTCTGCCCCCACAAGATTGGATTAGGGAAGAAAGCATGACTTTTCTGGGGTACATAATTTAAACCACAGCATCTGTAGGCTTTCCTGTCTTCTCTCGGGAAAGGAACAACTTACTGGTCTTTCCCTTTGCTCCTTTCCCCACTGGCTGCCCTCCCCTGCCCTCCCCGTCTCTCCATTTACTGCTTTTTCTTGGTGGCGTGTGCTCCCCCAGTAGCTTTCTGAGATGTGTGTGTGGTGGTGGGGGAGCTGTGCTCTGAGGCTGGGCTTTTCTGAAATTGTCCTTAATTTCCCCCAATACTTGGATGACAGCTTCTTGGTGAAAGATTTTCTGTCAGGAATTGAGGACTCCACCATCGATTTCTCTCTCTATCCTGATGCCCCCCGTTGCCCCCGCTTTTTCTGTTTGGTCCGAAACTATATTGAGTTTGAGCCTTTGCTCGAGATCTGTTTTTTCTCTGGAAGCTTTGGGGGCTCCTCTGTGTCCTGAAGGTGGGGTCCAGAGAAAGTCATCAGCTGCGCTGTCCTTTCCCTGGGCTTTGTCCTCCTGATCACTTCTTTCGGAATTCGGACGAGATGCTGGGCTGTTTAGTTTATTCTCTGATTCTTCTCCCCCCCACCTCGCCCCACCCCCTATGTCTCTCCTTGTTTCTACTCCTTCCTTGTCACGCTTTCTGGGAGATTTTCTCAATGTTATCTTCCAACCTGCTATGGAAATTCTGATTTCTGTTGCTATTTTTAGTTCTCAAGAACACTTTCTTTTGTTCTCCAAATGTTTCTTTTTATAGCCTCCCTTCTCATGTTGTGGTCTAGTGTCTTTTTCTCAAGGAGATGGTGTTTTTTCTTCTCAGTTTATTTTCCTTGCCTAGTTTGGATTCCTTTCTTTTGCATGTTTTGTTTGCCTTTACTGAAAACATGGGAGCTTTCCACAGGTGTCTGGTGGCCCCCCCTGTTGGGCCTGTTGGAGGCTGTTTGGAGAGTGGGGCCCAGGCGCTGCCAGCTGCAGGGTGGGGCAGTGGGCCCCTAAGTCTCTTCTCTCCTGACGGTCAGCCAGTTGTCCAGTGTGTCTCTGGCACTGAGACCCAGGCCTCTCCAGATCTGGGCCCTAGAGTGAGATTTTTGTACATAATTCTTTTTGCATTTCTGATGGTTTTCTAAGCCTTAAGGCTCTTTATGTATTATTCTTATAAGAGCACAAGCCGGTTGGCACTCACAGGCAATAAAGGGGGTGCTCTTTCCCCACCCCAGCAGGACACGTGTCACAGGCTCTTCAGTCTGGCACGCCTCCCTGTGGGTTCACGAGCACTGAAGGGCCTGACAGGTGTGTGTGTGGCAGGTTTGATGTGTGTATCTATTGCATGTGTGGTATCTTTGGTGTGTGTCTGTCTGTTACGTGTGTGGCATGTCTGGCATGTGTGTGGCGTCTTTGTTATGTGTGTCTCCGTGTGTGGCATGTTTGGCGTCTGCCTGCGTATCTGGCATGTGTGTCTCCTGCGTGTGTGGCATGTTTGCCATCTGCCTGTGTGTCTGGCATGTGTGTCTTCTGCGTGTGTGGCATGCTTGGTGTATGCCTGCGTGTCTAATGTGTGCGCACACGTGGTATGTCCTGTGCACCTGTAGAAAGGCCCAGCAGGCGTGGTCTTTGTTCCTCAGATGTGTCCTGGCCCCTCTGCCCTGCGGGTCCCCTCCCGAGTTTCCTGTGACAGGCGCCCTTCCCACAGCTGGGCGGACGCTGCCCGCAGAGAGGCGGTGCTGCCCCTCACCACGTGCTCCTGCCCGGCGTGCCCGTCCTCCTTTCCGTGCACGCTCCTGCTCAGGAGAGCCTTCGAGCTGCTGTTCCGTCTGATTGGGTCCCAGGGCCCCATGTGGCTGACAGCCCCTTTCCTGTGTGCAGGACGGCACCCTGCGCCTCTGGGAGTATAGGAGCGGGCGGGAGCTGCACTGCTGCCAGCTGGATCAGCCGCGGGAGCCCGAGGGCTCGCGGCGCGACAAGGTAGGGTCGCTTACCTTCAACCGGAGAAGGGCGGTGCGGAGAGGGGTGGGTGACCGCTGTCTTTGCTGTTGTTGTATGCTCTGTTACTGATAGCTTGTATTAGGGTGGTGCATTTGTTACAATTAATGAGAGGATGTTATTACAACTGTACTGTTAACGCAAGTTCACACTTGACATTAGTGTTCCTGGTTCAGTAGTCCTTCTAAAAAATTTTCATTCTAGTAACACATATACAACCTAAAATTTAAATATATAACCCAGAGCTGTTAATTATGCTCATGTTGTTGTGAGCGTCACCCCCATCGTCACCACCAGCCGTCACCAAAACTTTTCCACTGCCCCAGATGAAATTACTTTTGTTTTTAAACAATTTTTTATTGTGAAATATAACATGTATACAGAAAAGTAAAAATTTCAAAATACAATTTAATAGATGGTTATGAGCAAATTTCAAAGTATAGTATGGGTTACAGTTTAACAATGTCAGGTATTTCCTTCTGGCTTTTCTAATACACTAGAAACTTAAAAAATATCTATATAATGATTCAATAGTCATAATCATTTGTTAAATCCCTTCTTCTCTGTTGCACCTCTCAACCTTCAGGGCTGTTTGGGCAGTGACCCTTCTAACTTCATGTTGAAAAGGGGTGCTGACATTATGGGGTAGGGGCTATAGCTGCTGGATGCTCTTGGAGAGACTGGCCTCTCTGGGCTTCACGGCTTATCTGGTATAGGAACTTAAATTCTGGAGATTTTAAGTTTATGGAAAATAAATTTCATATGTGGAATTTTTATAGAGCCTTAGATAGAGCCCAGGGTATTCTTTAGGGTTTGGGAATACTGTTGGTTGGGGGTTGGCAAACTGTGGCAATTTGCAGTATTTGGCTGAAGTTTACTTAAGAGTAACCTCCAGAATGACCTCTCGAATCTATTTGAAATCTTTCAGCCACTAATACCTTATTTTGTTACATTTCATTTCCCCCTTTTTGGTCAAGAAGGCATTCTCAGTCCCATGATGCCAGGGCCAGCCTCATCTGTCAGTTGTGTCCCATAATTACATACATGCCTGGGAGTCACGTCCCACACGGGGAGGCATTGTTTTTTCCTGTTTAATATTTTTATTTGTACACAACAAAGTATATAAACATTCTATACATGGTATACAGTCCATGACTCACAATGTCATCGCATAGTTACGTATGCATCCCCATGGTCATTTTTTTTGAACATTTGCATCTTTCCAGCAAAAGAAATAAAAAAAAAAAGAAAAATTTCATACATGCCATACCCCTTACTCCCCCCCCATTGACCACTAGTATTTCAATTTACTCAATTTGTTTTAACCCTTCCCCCTCCTATTTGTTTATTTTTAATCCATATTTTTTACCCATCTGTCTATACCGTAGATAAAAGGAGCATCAGACACAAGGTTTTCACAATCACACAGTCACATTGTGAAAGCTGTATCATTATACAGTCATCTTCAAGAAACATGGCCACTGGAACACAGCTCTGCAGTTTCAGGAACTTCCCTTTAGCCTCTCCATTACACCATAAACTAAAAAGGGGATAGCTATATAATACGTAAGAATAACCTCTAGGATAGATAACCTCTCGACACTGTTTGAAATCTCTCAGCCACTGACACTTTATTTTGTCTCAATTCTCTCTTCCCCCTTTCGGTCGAGAAGGTTTTCTCAATCCCTTGATGCTGAGTCCCAGCTCATTCTAGGATTTCTGTCCCACGTTGCCAGGGAGGTTTACACCCCCGGAGCCATGTCCCATGTAGAACAGGGAGGGCAGTGAGTTTGCTTGCCGTGTCGGCTTAGAGAGGCGGGGAGATATTTTAACCACTTTTAAGTGTGTATCCTCTGGCGCCAATTACATTCCATTTCCAAAACTTTTCCAGCACCCCAAACAGAAACTCTGTACCCACTAAGCGTGAACTCCCCATTTCCTGGCAACCTAGGATATATTTTCTGTCTATGAATTTGTCTTTTCTAGGCATTTCATATTAGTGGACTCATGATATTTATCTCTTTGTGCCTTGCTTATTTAATGCAGCATAATATCCTCAAGGTTCATCCTTGGTGTTGTGAGAGTCCTAATGGACTCTCCTTTTTTATAGCTGATAAATATCCTTACATTTTCCGCTCAGTGTTATGCTCCCACCTCCGCCCTCCATCACCAGCACATTTCCAGCATCCCAGATAGGAGCCCTGCGTGCAGTAACCTGAACGCACTCCCACCCCCACCCCACCCCCGGGAACCTGTGTTCTAGATTCTGACTTTATGAGTTTGTTTATTCTAATTATTTCAAGTGAAACCATACAATATTTATCCTTTGTGCCTGGCTTTTTTACTCAGCATAATGTCCTCAAGGTTCATCCATGTTGTTGCATATATTCTTTTTTTATTTTGGTATGCTGTGCAGTGAGGGGTCGCATTTCATTCTTTTGCACGTGAATAGCCCATTATCATAGTACTGTTTGTGGAATTTTTTTTGGACGTGCTAGGAATTGAAACCAGGTCCACATGGCAGATGAGGATTCTACCTCCGTCCTTGGCTGTATAATGCTCCATTGTATATGCACACACCACATTGTGTTTATCTGTTCATCGATGCACACTTGGGTCGCTGCCGTCTTTTGGCAGTTGTGAATAGTGCTGTTATGAACACTGGTGTGCAAACATCTGTTCATGTCCCTGCTTTTAGTTCTTCTGGATATGTACTAGAAGGGGTATTGCTGGGTCATACGGTAGTTTTTTCTTTTTTTCTTTGAACAATATAATACCATTTTCATTGCTCCAGAGCATATGGTAGTTCTGTGTTTAACTCTGAGGAACAGCCACACTGTGTGCCGCAGTTGCTGCACTGTTTCACCTTCCCACAGCAGGAACCAACATGTTCCTTTTGCTCCACAGCCTCTCCAGTGTTTGTTTTTCCTTTTTTTAGTAATAGTCATCCTTGGGGCTGTGAAGTGGTATCTACTTATGGTTTTGATTTGCATTTCCCTCATGACTAATGATATTGAGCATCTTTTCATGTATTTATTGGTAATTTTGAGTCAGTTTTTTTTTTGAGAAATGTCTTTTCAGGTCCTTTGACCTTTTCTTTTTTGGGTTGTTTGCATTTTTATTATTGCATTGTAAAAGTTATTCATAAGCTCTTATCATCTAATGATTTCCAGATATTTTCTCCATTTTTTGGTTTCACGTTTTTGATCATGTATTTTGATGCGTAAAAGTTTTTAATTTTGGTTATTAAGCCTGCTTTATCTATTTCTTTCTTTTGTGCTTGTGCTTTTCATGTCATATTAAGAAATCACTGCCAAATCCGAGGCCACAGAGGTTTCCCTCTGCTTTTATGTATTTAGTGTGGGCCTTGACATGTACGCTTTCTCTTTAAACTTTTTATTTTGAAATAGTTTCAAACTTAAAGCATAGTAACAAACGTATACAAACCCCGTACAGAGAATTTCTGTATACCCCATTCCCCAGATACCCAGACCCACCAATTTTAACATTTGCCACATTTACTGTAGCACTCTATCCATGTGTTTTAGTTTCCTAGGCTGCTCAGTCATATACCATTAAATGGCATGGCTTAAACGAAAGGAATTTCACAGTTTTGGGGCTAATCAAATCCACATCAGGGCGTCAGTAGGTTGATGCTTTCCCCTTGAAGACTTGGGCTGGCTGCTGGCACTCCTGGCCCTTGGTCTCATGGCAGCTGGCGGGGTCTGCTGGCCTCTGCTTTTTCTTCTGGATTCCCTTGTTGTAGCTCCTGGCTCCCTCTCTCTCGTGTCTGAATTTCATTCTCTCATAGGGTAAGCCCCATCCTGGATGCAGTGGGTCTAACTGAGGCAGCCTCGCCTGCAGGTCCTCCTTGCAGTGTGTCCACACCCACGGGAGCGGATGTGCCACACCACTCCATCTGTCTGTCTGTCCTCTGTCTGGTAATCCATTTTATGAGCACTTGAGTATAGGTTGCTCACATCATGGTCCTTGAACACTTAGCACTGCCGTGGATGCTTCCTGCAAACAAGGATATTCACTTAAGCAGCCGCCTTAAGTCAGTCACGTTGGAGAGCTCTGACGCTGACAGGAAGCCTGCTGTCTGTGGTGCAGTGTTTTCATGTGTTCCAAAATGTCCTTTTGAGCCTTTTCCCCTACCTCTTCCTTCGGTTGCTCAGACTGGATGATTTCAATTGTCTTATCTTCAGGTTCTCAGATTCTTTGTTCTCCTGGTTCCAATCTGCTGTTGGACCCCTCTGGGAATTTTTCCATTCGTGATCTTCAGCTGTGGTTCCTTTTTGAAATTTTTCGTTCTCTGTTACTATTCTTGTATTCATCTGTCACTTTCCTGATTTCTATTAGTTCTTTGTCCGTGTTTTCCTTTAGCTTTTTGTGTATATTTAGTACAGTTCTAAAAAGTCGTTTTTGAAAGGTACCAGGTGTGGCTGCTCATTGCTGATTTCTCATGCTTTAATCTTCTCCTTTGCCTGGGCTGTTGCTTCCTGTTTCTTTATATATTTTGTAACCTTTTACTGAAACCTGGACATTTTTTTCTTTTTTTTTGTTTTTATTAATAAAACAACATACAAGCACACATTCTTTTTTTCATCACATAGTTGTATATTCATCACTTAGAACATTTGCATCAATTCAGAAAAAGAAAGAAAAAAGAAAAACTCATACATATCATACCCCTTACCCCTCCCTCTCCCTCTCATTGACTGCTAGTATTTCCATCTACCCAAATTTAACAAATTTTAAATTGAACAAAGGTTAAAATAAATTTAGTAGATTGAAATACTAGTGATCAATGAAAGGGAGTGGTAAGGGGTATAGAACAAAAATAGGGGAAAGAAACATTCTTAACATACAAACATTCCATGCATGGTATACAATCAGTGGCTCACTGTATCATCACATAGTTATGTGTTCATTGCCATGATCATTTTTGAACAATTGCATCACTCAAAAAAAAGAAATAAAAAAGAAAAAGCTCACACATATCATACCCCTCACCCTTCCCTCTCATTGACTACCAGTATTTCTCTCTACCCAATTTATTTTAACCTTTGTTCTCACTATTATTTGTTTATTTTTTATCCATATTTTTTACTCATCTGTCCATACCCTAGATAAAAGGAGCATCAGACATAGGTTTTCACAATCACACAGTCACGTTGTAAAAGCTGTATCATTACCCAGTGATCTTCAAGAACAAGGCTACTGGAACACAGCTCTACAGTTTCAGGTACTTCCCTCCATCCACTCCAATACACCATAAACTAAAAAGGGGATATCTATATAATACCTAAGAATAACCTCCAGGACAACCTCTCAACTCTGTTTGAAACCTCTCAGCCACTGACAGTTTATTTTGTCTCATTTTTCTCTTCCCCCTTTTGGTTGAGAAGCTTTTCTCAATCCCTTTACCCTGGGTCCCATTTCATCCTGGAATTTCTGCGCCACGTTGCCAGGGAGATTTACAACCCTGGGAGTCATGTCCCATGTAGTGGGGGAGGGCAGTGAGTTCACTTGCCATGTTGGTTGAGAAAGAGGCCACATCTGAGCAACAAAAGAGGTTCTCTGGGGGTGACTCTTAAGCCTAATTTTAAGTAGGCTTAGCTTATCCATTGTTGGGATAAGTTTCACAGGGATGAACCCCAAGATCAAGGGCCTGGCCTGTTGATTTGGTTGTCCCCACTGCTTGCTAGAATATCAAAAATTCTCCAAATCGGGAAGTTGAATATTGCCCCCTTTCTCCTCATTCCCCAAGGGGACTTTGCAAGCACTTACTTATTCAGTGTCCAGAAGACTCTGGGATTTATTGGGGCATCACACTAACCTGGAGAAACCAACAAAATCTGATGCCCTATTCAAGGTTCCATGTGCTTATGGTATTAACTAAAAACTGGCTGTACAAGTTAAATTAGGAAATGCACTACCCAGAATATAAACTTAGCACCAAATGAGCATCTCTCCCTTTAGTCTCACACAGAAGTTGAAGTTTTAAGTCTCCAGTGCCTTGGAGCAGTTAGAAGTAAAGGCTCAAAACTGTGGAATTGTAACCCATACTAAACTCTGACATCTGTTTTGCAACTAATTGTAACAGTGTGGCTTGATATTTATTGCTTTTTTGAATGTGTTTTTTTCATAATAAAAAAAAAAAAACATGGATGATATCCTCCTTTACTCAGTCTGCTGATATACTTTAGTCCTATCCATATCAGCTAGATCAGCTTCATTCATCTCTACTCGATGTCTGATTACTTTTTCAGCTTTTTAAACAGTTCTTGTATGGGGTCCTGCTGACTTTCATAGCTTTAGAGCTCAAACTCTGAGTCTCAGGTGTCACATAAGTACCCGAAGTTTCTGGGAAAGACCGTGTTATATATAAACAGCTGAGTATCTCAGAATTTAGAATTAACAGTTACACTTCCTGAATATATGTGATTGCTGTAAGAGTTTACACTCCTAGGACCCTTTACAATAGTCCCCAACCTACAACCCATGCTCTCAGCTTTAGGTCACTGAATTTTTAGTTAGTCCATATGATTGAGGCTTGATAACATTTGTCTTTTTGTTCCTGACGTTTCATTCATCTAGATGCATGCCTCAGAATGTCATTCCTTCTCGTGGCCACTCAGTTGTCCATTGTACGTACACACCACAGTTCCCTCTTCCATTCGTTGTCCCCTTAAGCCACCTCCATTCATTGTGGATCAGGAACACCATTGTGCAAATGTCTGTTCATGTCCTCACACTCAGGTATACACTGAACAGCGAGCGGGATTCAGGATCCCATGGCAACCCCACCCCTAGCTCCTGGGGAACCCCCACACTGCCCTCCAAGGGGCTGCACCTCTCCTTTTCCCTACTGACAGTGAATAGGTACATCTCTTTCTTCATATTTTCTCTAGCACGTGTTTCTCCCTATTCATTTTTAAACAGTTTTAGTCACACATCATACAATCCAGCCTAATTGTACAGACATGCTTTTGCTATCACACTGTATCTGAAGACAGTTCCTTTTCTTCCACTCAGAATCCATACCCCTTTCCCAATCCCCCTGCCTGCTGGCATTCAGTTTTGCCATAATGTCTTCGTTACATTCAGTGGAAGCAGTTATTGATAATATTAGACCTTAGCTTACAGTGATTTTACTTTTTCCCATATACCGTTTTCAGCACTCTGCAATACTGACATTCATTTGTTCTCCCTCGTGCAAAAACATTTTTTTTTTGCCCTACTCAAGGTTTCAAGTATTATGATGTTCAGGTAAGCTGTCCACATAAGTTATATTAGGAAATGCACTAGTCAAAATATGAATTTTGTACCAAATAAAATTTTTTTAATTCATTTTTTAATTTTTAAAAAAATATAACAACAAACGCAAACATTCTTAACTTTTGATCGTTCCATTTTACATGTATAATCACTAATTCACATCATCACGTAGTTACATATTCATCATCATGATAATTTCTTAGAACTTTTGCATCTATTCAGAAAAATAAATAAAAAGAAAACAAAAAAATTCATACATACCATACCCCTTATACCCCCTCCCTTTCATTGATCACTAGCATTTCAATCTAAATTTACCAAATGAAACTTTTTTCCTTTAGTTTCACACATAACTTAAAGTTTTAAAACATTAATTACCATCTATTTTCAACACCCTGCAGTATTGACATTCCTTTGTTCTTCCTCATGCAAAAACATTTTTTAATTTGTACATTTAGTCACTATCATCATACACTCTAGGCATTCCTAGATAATACCATCTCAGTCTTTATCGTCTGTGTTTCCTTCTCATTTCATTTGTGCCCCCAGGCCTCCTCCCTCTATCATTCTCACATTCAGCTTCATTCAGTGTACTAACATTACTGTATTACAGTTAGGTAGTATCGTGCTATCCGTTTCTGAATTTTTATGATCAGTCCCGTTGCACAATCTGTATCCCTTCAGCTCCAATTACCCAATATCTCCCTATTTCTGTCTCCTGATGGTCTCTGTTACCAACTGAAATTCACCAAGTTCACTCATTAATGTTAGTTCATATCAGTGAGACAATACAGTATTTGTCCTTTTGTTTCTGGCTCATCTCATTTAGCATAATGTCCTTAAGGTCCACCCATGTTGTTACATACTTCATAACTTTAGTCTGTCTTACAGCTGCATAATATTCTATCATATGTATATACCACAGCTTGTTTAGCCACTCATCTGTTGATGGATATTTGGGCTGCTTCCATCTCTTAGCAATTGTAAATAATGCTGCTATAAACATTGGTGTGCAAATGTCCATTTGTGTCCTTATACTTGTGTGCTCTGAGTAGATACCTAGTGTTCTAGTTTGCTAGCTGCCAGAATACAATATACCAGAAATGGAATGGCTTTTAAAAGGGGGAATTTAATGAGTTGCTAGTTTACAGTTCTAAGGCTGAGAAAATGTCCCAATTAAAACAAGTCTATAGAAATGTCCAATCTAAGGCATCCATCCAGGGAAAGATACCTTGGTTCAAGAAGGCCGATGATGTTCAGCGCTTCTCTCTCAAGTGAGAAGGCACATGGTGAACACAGTCAGGGCTTCTCTCTCGGCTGGAAGGGCACATGGCAGATACGGCATCATCTGGTAGCTTTCTCTCCTGGCTTCCGGTTTCATGAAGCTCCCTGGGAGGCGTTTTCCTTCTTCATCACCAAAAGTCCCTGGCTGGTGGACTCTCTGCTTCGTGATGCTGCAGCATTCTCTGCTCTTTCTGAATCTCTTTCTCCAAAACGTTTCCCCTCTTATAGGACTCCAATAAACCAATCAGGACCCACCCAAATGGGTAGAGACATGTCGTCACCTAATCCAGTTTAACAACCACTCTTGACTAAATCACATCATCCAGGGAGATGATCCAATCACAGTTTCAAACATACAGTATAGAACAGGGATTATTCTACCTTTATGAAATGATATTTTGATTAAAACATGGCTTTTCTAGGGGGCATACTTCCTTTCAAACCAGCACACCTAGCAATGATATTGCTGGGTCATATGGCAATTCTATGCTTAGCTTCCTGAGGTACTGCCAAACTGCCTTCCATAGCAGTTGTACCATTTGATATTCCCACCAACAGTGGATAAGTGTGCCTCTTTCTCCACATCCTCTCCAGCACTTGTCGTTTTCTGTTTTATTGATAATGGCCATTCTGGTGGGTGTGAGATGATATCTCATTGTGGTTTTGATTTGCATTTCCCTAATAGCCAGGGAAGTTGAGCATCTTGTCATGTGCTTTTTGGCCATTTGTATTTTGCTCTTTTGAGAAGTGTCTATTCATGTCTTTTGCCCATTTTGTAATTGGGTTGTCTGTCTTTGTTGTTGATTTGAACAGTCTCTTTATATGTTCTGGATACTAGACCTTTATCTGATATATAGTTTCCAAATATCATTTCCCATTGTGTGGGCTGTCTTTTTACTTGATGAAGTTCTTTGATGCACAAGAGTGTTTAATTCTGAGTAGTTCCCATTTATTTATTTATTTCTTCAGTGCTCGTGCTTTGGGTGTAAGATCTAGGAAACCACCTCCTATTATAAGATTTATAAGATATTTCCCTACATTTTTTAAAAAAGTTTTTGGTTTTAGATCTAATGTTTAGGTCTTTAATCCATTTTGAGTTAATTTTTGTATAGGGTGTGAGATATGGATCCTCTTTATTCTTTTGCATGTGGCTATCCTGTTCTCTAGGCACTATTTATTGAAGAGACTGTTCTGTCCTGGGTGAGCTGGCTTGACCACCTTATCAAAGATCAGTTATCCATAGATGAGAGGGTTTATATCTGAACACTCTATTCGATTCCATTGGTCAGTATTTCTATCTTTATGCCAGCACCATGCTGTTTTGACCACTGTAACTTCATAATATGCCTTAAAGTCAGGTAGCATGAGACCTCTGACTTCGTTTTTCTTTCTCAGGATATTTTTAGCTATTCAGAGCACTGTGCCCTTCCAGATAAATTTGGTTATTGGTTTTTCTAGTTCTGAGAATAAGTTTTTGGGATTTTAATTGGTATTGCATTGAATCTGTAAATCAATTTAGGTAAAATTGACATCTTAACCATATTTAGTCTCCAATTCATGAACACAGTATGCCCTTCCATTTATTTAGGATTTCTGTGATTTCTTTTGAAAATTTCTTGTTGTTTTCTTTGTATAGGTCTTTTGTCTCTTTAGTTAAATTTATTCCTAAATATTTTATTCTTTTAGTTACAATTGTAAATGGAATTTTTTTCTTGACTTCTCCCTTGGATTGTTCATTACTACTGTATAGAAACACTACAAATTATTGAGTGTGTTGATCTTGTAACCTGCCATTTTGCTGTACTCATTTATTAGCTCTAGTAGTTTTGCTGTGAATTTTTCAGGGTTTTCGACATGCAGTATCATATCATCTGCAGACAGTGAGAGTTTTACTTCTTCCTTTCCAGTTTGGATGCCTTGAATTTCTTTTTCTTGTCTAATTGCTCTGGCTAGAACTTCCAATATAATGTTGAATAACAATGGTGATAGTGGACATCCTTGTTTTGTTCCTGATCTTAGGGGAAAGTTTTCAGTTTTTCCCCATTGAGGATGATGTTAGCTGGGTGCTTTTCATATATTCCCTTTAACATGTTGAGGAAGTTCCCTTCTATTCCTAGCCTTTGAAGTGTTTTCAACAAAAAGCGTGTTGAATTTTGTCAGATACCTTTTCTGCATCAATCGAGATGATCATGCGGTTTTTCTGCTTTGGTTTGTTCATATGGTGTATTACATTAATTGATTTTCTTATGTTGAGCAATTCTTGCATACCTGGGATGAATCCTACTTGATCGTGGTGTATAATTCTTTTAATGTGCTGCTGGATTTGATTTGCAAGAATTTTGTTGAGGATTTTTGCC
>PVIY010027518.1:14704-34177 GCA_004026745.1 Myrmecophaga tridactyla
TTTCTTTTTTTTTTTTTTAACATGGGCAGGCACCAGGAATCGAACCCGGGTCCTCTGGCATGGCAGGCAAGCATTCTTGCCTGCTGAGCCACCGTGGCCCGCCCACTAATTCTTTCTTGAATGTTTGGTAGAATTCACATGTGAAGGCATCTGGTCCTGGACTTTTCTTTTTGGGGAGCTTCATAATGACTGATTCAACTTCTTTACTTGTGATTGGTTTATTGAGGTGTCTATTTCTTCTCAAGTCAATGTTGGTTGTTCATGCTTTTCTAGGAAGTTGCCCATTTCATCTACATTGTCGAGTTTATTGGCATAAAGTTGTTCATAATATGCTCTTATTACTTTCTTTATTTCTACAGAGTCAGTGGTTATATCTCCTCTTCCATTCCTGATTTTATTTATTTGCATCCTCTCTCTTCTTCTTTTTATCAACCTCGCTAAGGGTCCATCAATCTTACTGTTTTTCTCATAGAACCAACTTCTGGTTTTGTTGATTTTCTTGATTGTTTTCATGTTCTCAATTTCATTTATTTCTGCTCTAATCTTCATTATTTCTTTCCTTTTGCTTGCTTTGGGGTTAGTTTGCTGTTTTTCCTCTGGTTCTTCCAAGTTGACAGTTAATTCCTCGATTTTTGCTCTTTCTCTGTTTTGATACAGGCATTTAGGGCAATACATTTCCTTCTTAGCGCTGCCTTTGCTGCATCCCATAAATTTTGATGTGTTGTGTTTTCATAATCTTTTACCTAGAGATATTTACTGATTTCTCTTGTAATTTCTTCCTTGACCCACTGGTTGTTTAAGAGTGTGTTTAAGCCTCTGTGTATTTGTGAGTTTTCTGGTACTCTGCCTATTATTGATTTCCAACTTCATTCCTTTATGATCTGAGAAAGTGTTTTTGTATAATTTCAATGTCTTTAAATTTATTGAGGCTTGCTTTGTGACCCAGCATATGGTCTATCCTTCAGAATGATCCATGAGCACTTGAGAAAAAGGTGTATCCTGCTGTTGTGGGGTGTAATGTTGTATATATGTCTGTTAAGTTTAGCTCATTGATTGTAATATTCAGATTCTCTGTTTCTTTATTGATCCTCTGTCTAGATGTTCTGTCCATTGATGAGAGTGGGAAATTGAAGTCTCCAACTGTTATGGTAGATGTGTCTATTTTTCTTTTCAGTGTTTGCCTCATATATTTTGGAGCATTCGGCTCGGTGCATAAGTATTTATGATCGTTATGTCTTCTTGTTGAATTGTTCCTTTTGTTAATACATAGTGTCCTTCTTTGTCTCTTTTAACTGTTTTACTCTTGAAGTCTAATTTGTTGGATGTTACTATAGCTACTCCTACTCTTTTCTGATTGTTATTCGCATGAAATATCTTTTCACAACCTTTCATTTTCAGCCTGTGTTTATCCATGGGTCTAAAATGCATTTCCTGTAGACAGCATATAGATGGATCCTGTTTTTTTAATCCATTCTGCCAATCTATGTCTTTTGATTGGGGAGTTTAATCCATTAACATTTAGTGTTATTACTGTATGGGTAGTACTTTCTTCTGCCATTTTGCCTTTTGGATTTTATACATCATATCTAATTTTTCTTCTTTTTACCTTTACTGATAGTTTTCATTTCTACAGTCTTCTCCACGCCTCTCTCTCCTGTCTTTTCCATCTGTCTCTAGTGCTCCCGTTAGTATTTCTTGCAGAGCTGGTCTCTTGGTCACAGATTCTCTCCGTGGTTTTTTTGTCTGAAAATGTTTTAATTTCCCCCTCATTTTTGAAGGACAGTTTTGCTGGATATAGAATTCTTGGTTGGCAGTTTTTTTCTTTTAGTAACTTAAATATATCATCCCACTGTCTTCTCACCTCCATGGTTTCTGCTGAGAAATCTATGCATAGTCTTATTGGGCTTCTCTTGTATGTGATGGATTGCTTTTCTCTTGCTGCTTTCAAGATTCTCTCTTTCTCTTTGATCTCTGACATTCTGATTAGTAAGTGTCTTGGAATATGTCTATTTGGATCTGTTCTCTTTGGGGTATGCTGCACTTCTTGGATCTGTAATTTTAAGTCTTTCATAAGAGTTGGGGAATTTTCAGTGATAATTTTCTCCATTACTTTTTCTCCTCCTTTTCCCTTCTCTTCTTCTGGGATACCCACAACACGTTTATTTGTGCACTTCATCTTGTCAATCAGTTTCCTGAGTCCCTGCTCTTATTTTTCCATTCTATTCCCTTTATTTTCTTTTGCTTGTCAGATTTCAGATGTCCCGTTCTCTAGTTCACTAATCCTAACTTCTGCCTGTTGAAATCTAACATCGTAGGTTTCCATTGTTTTTTTAATTTCTTTACTATGCCTTTCATTCCCATAAGTTCTGTGATTTGTGTTTTCAGACTTTCGATTTCTTCTTTTTGTTCATTCCTTGCCTTCTGTATATCCTCCCTCAGTTCATTGATTTGATTTTTGATGAGGTTTTCCATATCTGTTCAAACATTCTGAATTGTTTCAACTCCTGTATCTCATTTGAATTGTTGGTTTGTTCTCAGTGGGGGACCTTGTGGCCCATCTGGGAGAATTTGGCGTGCTGTGGGCTGCAGGTCCTCTTCACAACTGCTTGTGTCTGTGTGCCATGCGATTTCAGCCAGTCGCACAGGGCCTGATGGACGTTTGTCGCTTGTTCACTGTTTCCGATGTGCTTGCTGCATAGCTGGGCAGCTCCCCTCTGGCTGCTGGTGGCTGCGACGTGCTAAGGTCGACGTTGCAGGCTCAAGGCTCCCGGCCCTTCATGCCCCAAGGCCCATGCTAGTGGGACTCGATTGGCCTCGGCTCCCAGTACCTCCCACATCATGGCTTTCCACTGCAGGTGTGGTGATTTCTGCAGCTTGGTGTCTGCAGGCCCTTTGGGATGTGGCTGCTTGGGACGTCCACTGTCCTGAGGGTCGCCAGAGGTGAGCCTCCTGGCTCAGTCTTTGTCCCCTCAGTCACCTGCTTCACTGATGTCTCAGCCTCAATCTTGTAGAGCCACGTCTAAGTACAGGCTCTGACTTCCCTGCTTCCTGCTGTCCCATCCCTCACAATTCCCACCCAGCTCTCCACTGGTTCGTGAGTCTCCGCCTGCCAAGGGGTTTGCAGTGGGACACACGGGGCCTCCCTGTGGTGATTCCTTCAGGTCTGGGAGGCAGCCTGGCCTGTGTGCTCGTGCTGGGTCAGCGTGCGGTCAGCCTGGTGCCTTTTCCCTTTGTGTCTGCTGGTCTGGGTCCTGGTGGCTTCTGTTTCGTCTTAACACTCTGTTCTAGGATGTGAGGAAGCTCATCAGGCGTCGGTGATGCGTTGTCCCTTTCTTCCCTCTGGGTTCTCTGTTCTCATCCCTCCCCCACTTGCTTTTTGACCACTTTAGTTGTCTCTGGGGACATTTCACAGGCCCTGGAGGGAGGGGCAGAACCACGAGAGGCTGTTGCCATCTGCCTCAGCATGTCAGAATGGTTGGTAATGGGTAGCGGGTGGTTGGTTATCCTCCTTTGCCTTCACTGATTTCTAGAAAGGTCTAGCAAGGTGTCCCCTTTCCAATTCTGTGGTGATATGTGGGTGTTACAAAGTTCTTGCAGCTTTGCCTTCAGGTTGGGGAGAACTGTCCCGTGTGGCCCTTTGCCCTGCTGTAGCTGACGAGCTGCTGTTCTTGCAGAGGTTCACCGCCTCCAGGATCACGTACAGCCGCCTGGAGGACTGCATCGCGCTCTCGGGCGACGGGTGAGCTCACAGGGCCCTCCTTCTGCCCGGGTGCGCAGGAGGGCGGGTGTGGGTGGCCGAGTTGTCCCCCGAACCCCAGGGCTGTGTCCTCCCAAATCGGGAGGCTTTAGACCCGTTACGGATGTGGTGCCCTGGGCGAACCTCGCTTTTGGATGCCTGCCCTGCTCGGGGGCCTGGGCCTCTCTCTGTGCTACTCTTCGCACTGGGCGTCTGTGTCACTGGCTCAAAGGGTGCCTCTCAGTGATGGTGAAATCACCCCCAGGCAGGGGAGGGTAAGGTGGTGGCTGCCCCCTGGGTTGGTCCTCACAGACCCTCCCTTTGTTGGTGGGCTGTAGAGGAGACTGCATCAGGAGCTTTGGACCTAAATGGGGGTGGGGGGAAGCAGAAGTCAGGAATTTCTCCATCTCTAGACCTGTAGTCGAGTCCCTGCGGTTGGGGCCTCCGTTCTTGTAGGAAATGCAGTGACAAGCTAGTGGCAGTCACCAGCTGGCCATCAGGCCGGACAGGATTCAGACCAGGTGCTAGAATTGGTGGGCCGGTGGGGGCCTCCAGGCAGGGATACCCCTTGCACGAGCCACAGGGCATCAAGGGAGATGGCCTGGGGAGGGCTAGGGGACGAGCAGAGAAGAGGGTTTGGGGACATGGCTTAGAGGGCGCAGATGGTGCGGGCTGCTTTTGATTCGCGCAGCAACTCTCACACCTGCCCTAGTGAGTGTTGTCCCCACCCCATCGCAGTCCTATTCCACCACACTGTTGGCAGCTGTGGGAAGGGGAGTTAATTCCACCCCAGAGGGGAGCAGGTAGGCATGTTTGTAGCCTCCCAGGGGCCTCTCCCTTTCTGCATACTGTCCCTCCCTTGTGGCCAAGACCCTCCAGGACCCTGTGCAGGGGGCGGGGGGTGCTGCTCTGGGCTGAGGAGGGAGTGGAGGCTTGCTGTGGGGTGAGTCTCTGTCTACTCTGGGTCGTGGCAGCTCTTTCTGCTATGACCTCTGCCCACCTCTGCCCAGGCTGTGTCAGGCTCAAGTGGGGACCCTCGGAGGGACCCTGGTTGGCCCAAGGAGGAGACCTGCTGTTGCCACTGACAGTGGGTCCTGCGACCTCTGGAGAGCGCAGCTCTCAGGCCCAGGCCCCTCCTGCTGTGCCCACCTGGCCCCCCCCTCCCATTGTGCCCACCTGGCCTCCCCTCCTGCCATGCCCACCTGGCCTTCCCACTGTGCCCACCTGGCCTTCCCTCCTGTCGTGCCCACCTTGCCCCTCCTCCTGCTTGTCTTTGCACAGTGGTGGCGGCAGCCTCTCTTACCCTTGGACCTGGAAATGTCCCAGTAAGAGCCAGGCATGGTGCAGGGCAGCTGTTTGGGCCACTTCAGGCTGCTGGTCTCCGGGCTTTGGGTGTAGAGGTTCCCCCCCACCCCTTCCTGAGGCCCTGGGAACATTAAAAAGCCTGTGGGTTTGCCTGAGGGTTTGCCTAGTCCCTGCCTGTAGGAAAGGAGCCTGTCACTTAAGATTCAGGGTGTGTGTGTGTGTGTGTGTGTGTGTGTGTGTGTACGTACGTGTGTGTGTACTTGTATGTGTGTACACACATGTATGGTCTCTTTTGGGGGCAGAACAGGGATCAGCAAACTGTGGCTTGAGGACCAAACCCTGCTCACTGCTTACTTTTGTGCTGCTTGTGGGCTAAGAATGGCTTTTACTGCATTTTAAAATGGTTGTTAAAAAATCAAAAGAGTGATACTTTGTGACACTTTAAAATTGTTTAACTGCGGATGTCATATCCATAGATAGCTTTCCAGGTGCCCAGCTATACCTTGTTGTCAGGGGCTTGAGAGCACAGGGGGTGGCTGCTGAAGACGGGGCTTCCAGCAAGGTCCCAAGGTGCAGGAGTGCATCCAGAAGACTGCTGGGGTGCCCTCGTCGGCCGGTGTCCCTGCAGCTTGGCCATCACAGTAACCTCTCCCCTCCTCTGTGGACAGTGCCCCTGAGGTTCACATCTTCCAGCTTGATGCCTCTAGGCAGCAGCTGCTTTACAAGCAGCACTTGTCCTTTGACCACCGAGTGTGGGATATCGCCTTCGAGGAGACCCGGGGGCTGTGGGTCCTGCAGGCCTGTCCCGAAGCCCCGCTTGTGCTCTGCAGGCCTGTGGAAGGACAGTGGCAGGTGAGACGTACTCCCGGGACGCCCTGGGCTCCCCGACCACGAGCCGTGCAGGGGCGGTCCCAGGCTTCTCACATTGCATGGGCAGTCCTGTGAGTTCTTGGGCCTGTGGGGTGGTGACGGGTGGGCTTCCGAATGGGCAGAGGGAGCTGGCGGGCCTCAGGTAGTTTGTCCAGTGTCTGTCTGGGAAGGGGTTTGGATTTCTCCTCACTAGGAAGCTGCCCCCTGTTGGTGTATCTCCCGCGTGAGTGCAGTGCCGCTTGCTGGGCCTTGGCCACATCTGCAGTGTCTACAGGCTTAGCGTGGGCCGCCGGCCCGGGCGGGGGTTCAGAAGAGCGTGCCAGGGCCCTGGGGTGGGAGAGGGAGCGTGGGGCACAGAGCAGGCAGCCCCAGCCCGTCTCCCCGTCTGCAGGGGGGTTGCCGGGGGGCAGGCGAGGAGCATGGGGCTTCTCTGTATGTAGACTTTACAAGAGCCCATTTGGCCCAACACCGTGAAGCTCCTCAGGCCTTTTGGGTGCTTTTATCTGAGAAATGGTACACGGATGCCCCTGTGCAGGCCGAGAGGCATGGCAGGTGAAAGAGCTACCCTTGGTGAGCCCATTGACACCGAGACGTGGCTGTGCCAGCCCAGGGAACGGGACGCTCTAGCCACGCCACCGGCTCTCACAGTGGAAGAGACGTGTACGAGACTGGGACAGGGCACCCCAGCCTCCGACCCACTTGTGCCCCTCCTGGTGGGCTCTCACTGCTGGGCAAGGTGGCCGCCTGCTGATGGTTTTCCCTTTGTCTCCCTCAGTCTGTTTCTGAAAGCGACATGTTACAGAAAGTCTGTGGTCATCTTCGTGGGAACTGGGCCATGTTGGAAGGTGAGAATGCTAGCCTAGCTTTCTTTTCAGGGAAATGTCCAGATTTGCCCCTAGATAAAGACAGGTGGTAGAATTCTAAGTGAGTGAGAAAAGAAGGGTGCGTGGGATGCACACACGTTGTCTCAGTTGTGGGCTCGCAGTGGCCCCCGGGCTGGGGGGAAGCCTCAGGTGTCCGTCCCCACGAGGGTGGTTGGAGCTGCAGGAACCCACAGGGACACTGCCTTCAGGTCGGGACGGGGCGTGACGTCCAGCACGGGCTGGGCCCCGGGCAGCGTGTTGGAGGATGGTTGGTTTTGGGGGATGCCCCAGTGGGGTGGGAGGCTTCCAGCTGGGTCCGATGTGGGGTTGAGGGCTCCACTCTAGGACACCCCTTGGGCCCCCGGGGTCTTCATGGCACGACTTAACATTCTAATAGTGGTCTCAGCTAAAGGCAGCGGGGAGGCCCGTGGATGCGAAGCAGGTGGCCACGTGTCTCTGTGGGGCCAGTACTCCCAAGGCTTGTAGGGCCGACCCGAAGGGCCATGGCCAACCCCTAGTCGGCTGCACCGCACATGCCGTCAGAAGCTCAGGCAGTTAAGCCCCCTCCCGTGCTGTGGTAGAGGCAGCAGACTCCAGCCCTGTGCGGGTCCGCGTCCAGGCCTTCGCCAGGGTGCGGGGCCAGGCCTTGGCCAGGGGCCGCGTCCAGGCCTTGGCCAGGGTCCGCGTCCAGGCCTTGGCCAGGGTCCGCGTCCAGGCCTTGACCAGGGCGCGGACAGCTTGTAACCCAGCCTTGGGGTCCGGGGATGCTTGGATGGAGGAGCCGCAGAGCCACTCCAGTTGGCAGGCGCAGTTCGCTGGAGCTGTGGTTTGCAAGAGGTGTCCACCAGTAGAGCCCGGAGCGTCTCCTGTTGATCCTTGGATCTGTGTCCCAAAGGCCTCCCTCTCCATTTGGCCCTCCTAGGTTGCAGGGCCAGAGGAGCGACAGGCTGGAGCCACCCCAGCACTGTTTGGGTTTGCCTTAGTGGCCCATTCCACGGGGGCCCAGTGGGATCAGATAGAGGAGTCTCGGGGTAGACAGGACACTCACGGAGGCCCCTCCAGCTGCTCATCACAGGCCTGGTGCCTGGGGCTCACCCACTGCAAGGTCGGGCCTGGCTTCTCTGGTTCTTCTCACGTGCTGCAGATAAAAGGACCTATTTACAAGGCAGGCTGGGAGGCAAGAGGGAGGAAGTGAGCTGCTGCTTAAGAAAGACTTAGGGGGCGAGCTGGAAGGAGCCTGGAGGTCAGTGAGTCAGTGAACCAGTGTATGCAGGTCAGAGGATGGTCAGGGCATGGAGTGTCGGGGTCAGGTGAGACAGAGGTCATGGGGCATGGAGTTCAGGGGTCAGGTGAGACAGTTCAGGGGGCATGGAGTGCAGGGGTCAGGTGAGACAGGTCAGGGGCATGGAGTGCAGGGGTCAGGTGAGACAGTTCAGGAGCATGGAGTGCAGGGGTCAAGTGAGACAGGTCGGGGGCATGGACTGCAGGGGTCAAGTGAGAGTTCAGGGGGCATGGAGTACAGGGGTCAGGTGAGACAGGTCGGGGGCATGGAGTGCAGGGTTCAGGAGAGACAGATTAGCAAGCGCTGTGTGCCCCGGGTCCCCGCGTTCCCAGAAGCAGTGCCCACATCCTGGCCCCCTCTGTGTGTCGACAGTTGTTTGGGGCCAGGGTCTGGATGCCATGCTTAGGCCTCTTCTCAAGGCTGCTCAGGATGCAGCGGCTTCATTGGTGTGAACGAGCAAGGCCGCTGACCAGACAAAGGTGCCATCTGCGGCTATGTCTGGTCACTTGCCGTCGTCCATGCTGGAGCATCCAAGGCTCTGCCCGGGGGTGGGGTGGGGTGGGGGCAGCCCGGCCGCCTGCCTAGAGCCCTGAGCGCCCGAGTGTGGTGCCCGAGCTGAGCCTGGCCTTGCCTGCCGCTGCAGGTGCCGTGGGCGTGGACCACGGCTTCAGCGCGCTCTACAAGGCCGCCTCCGACAACGTGGCTGCCTACCTGCGGCGGAAGGAGGAGCGGCTGCAGCAGCAGCAGGAGAAGCGGCGGCGGAGCCCTCAGCCAGGGCCCGACGGGCAGACCAAGAAGGTGAAATCAGGGGAGACGTCCTTGAGTTCTTGATCTTGGCGCTCGTGGATGGAAAGAGAAAGCCATTGTCGCTTGTCCCCTCCTGCCCTGACACTGTCCTGATTCCCACGCCTGGCGGCCACTGACCACACAAGCTCACTGGATGCACCCTCGGGCCCTCGGGCGGGGCCGGACGTGCCTCTGCCTGGTGTCCTAGGCTCTCTTCTGGCTGAAGGGCAGCCAGGCAAAGTGTGTGAGCCTTGTCAGGACACTGCACGTGAGGCACTCGAAGCCCCTTCACGCATTTTATCTTTGTGTTGCAGGCGCGTATTAATCTGCAGGAGTAGCAACTGTTGATTTGTCGCCTGGACCCAGACTCCCATCCGGGCTACGTTTGTTTTTCTCTAAGGGAAATATCCATGGCAGCATGCTCTGTATTTTAATTTTGTGGCTGTCTCAGTCCTTTCCTGAGCTGATCAGTGCAGCAGCCCTTAGCCACGTGCGGCTACTGAAATTTAAGTAAAATTTAAACTCCAGCTCATCTGCCCTGGCCACATCTCAAGTGCCCAGTGGCCACAGGTGGCTTCTGGGTGAGGCAGCCATGGAACGTTTCCCTCTTTGCAGCGAGCAGTGGTGGACAGTGCTGCCCCCAAAGATGGGCTTGTTTCAGGGTGGGCAAGGACACAAAAGCCCTGGTCGGAACAGGAGGTTTCCAGGGACCGCATCGCGGGCTCTGGGCCCTCTGCGAGGCTCCGGGCGCTGTCACCTGATGCCGTCGCCGATGGTCGAGGCAAGCTTCTGCAGCCACCTGGGAAGGCTCGGTGGTGGCACGTGGAACCAGGTGCACACCGTATTGGAAAAAAAACAGTTTGGTTGGTGTCCTGCACACAACCGAACTCACTCCTTGGGTTGGGAGAGGACACCCCACGCGTGTGCTTGAGGCCTGGGTTCCCGGCTGTGTCAGCATTCGTCCTGGCCAGCCTCTGCCTGTTCCTGGGAGACGGCGGCCTCTCCGGTGGCATCAGGGTCTGTTGGGTCCTTACAGACAGTCATGTGCGTGGCAAAAGCTGGGATGCCCCTCATTTTCCTCAAGTGCCTTGTTTCTCTTTAAACACTGCTCTGGAAGCAAAGCTGTCTGACTCATGCTTCAGAACAAGTGCGCGGAGGAGACAGGCCTGGGAGGCTGTGGCGGTGGCTTGGGCAGCCCGGTCGCTAGGCAGGGTCCTCCGTGGCTGACCCGACCTTGGATCTGCAGAGCGTGCTCGTGATCATCTGCTTTGCAGCTCCTGTTTCTCCTAGGTAGAAACATAGGTTTGGTCTTGTCTGTGGTTCGGTATGGCCCCCGCCTGATCATGGGTAGCCTGTGAGCAAACAACAGTTTTTACATTTAAAATGGTTCAAGAAAAATGACAAGGGTAGCAGAACCTCATGACGTGAAAATCATGAAATTCAAATTTCAGAATCCTTAAGTAAAGTCTGATTGGAATGCAGCCAGCCCGTGCCAGCCATTTCTTATATAGTGTCTGTGACTGTTTTTTTTATTGTAATGTTCTTCAGCTTTTATTCTACGTTTTATTAAATATTTTCAGCTTTTAAGGCATACTTAAGATGATATTAGTTTTTAAAATTAGCAATATTTTAGGGAAAAACTTGGAAAAATAATGACTAATGTTTGACCTTAGGTTTACAAAAAAGTGTACGAAACTGTAAATATTTTTCCATCAAATTAGTAAGGTAAATTTTTCCGAATTTCTTTTTCTGCTGAGTGAAATGCTGAATCAATACCTACTAATAAATTTAAACAAGAACTGAATGTTCTTCAAGATGGCAGCTCTGTAGGTTTTATATCTCTTATTAAAATAAAGGCATTTAAACAGTAGGCTTAGGAAGACATTCATGAAAAAACTGAAGCTGAGGAGGGGCTGGTGAATAAAAGGGAAGAAAACGGCTCTGCAGAACAGAAGGCTGAACTCGGGCTCTGGTGACAGAGGCACGTTTTAACCGACGTGTGAAACACTCGGCATAATGTATGTGTGCACTTGGTAGTGAATTGTTAGCTTGGGGAAACTTTGTTGAAAATTTTGTTTGTTTATTTTTAAGTATATCCGTTCACTTATTTATTTTAATGCGGTTTTATTGAGGAATGTTCGCACACTATGCAGTGATTCGAAGTACACAATGCTGGCTCACACATCATCTCAAGAGTTATGCGTGCGTCACCACAGTCAATTTGGGGACATTTTCTTTACTCCGAGAAGAGAAATAAAGAAGAAAACCCAGAACATCCCGTAGTCCTTACCCTCCTCATCACTGACCTCTAGGAAACGTGGTACATCTGCTGCTGTTGAAGAAGGATATGGAGATACCACTGCTAACTGGTCCGTAGTTGCAGTAGGTGCCTTTCCCTTGTAGGGGTGCTGTGCGTTTGTGCCGGCCCCTGAAAGAATGCTTTCACGTTTGCACAGTAGCCACAGCCCTTGTCTGCCCCGGAGTCACTGTCAGCATTCCAGTGTTTGCCTTCTGGTGACGTACACGACGTCCTTTCTCAGCCACACTCTCACCATGCCACACTGCTCATTACACTACTCATCGTGCTGCCGTCACCTCCGTCTGTCTAATTCAGCCTAGTCACAAGTCCGCCCTGTAAGAGCAGGCTCGAGTGGCTGCATGGAGACTGGCCCGCAGATCCGAGGACATTTACTGCCTGGCCCTTCACAGGCAAGACTTGTCCACCCTGAGTTAAGGTCCCTTTTAAATCCTTGTGTTTCTTACATGAACGAGCTACTCTAAAACTGCAGCATATTCCAGTGTCCCCTGGCCTTCCCCTCCCAGTGTTCATGATATGTCCCTGGGGACAGGCTTAGAGGGGTCTTTGGAGCACAGCTGTCAGCTCTGCTCCTTCTGCGCTGCAAGACCCCCGCAGGCTGGGGGGTGATGGGCATGGGGTCATAGCCCACTAGAGCTGGGAGGGGCTGCGGAAATGCCACCTCTCCAGTGTCCTTTGGAACTTCGTTTGACCCCTAGGCAGTAACCCATGCACTCCGTACATGTAAGCCGAATGGACAGGTGGCATGTGGCAAGGAGCCACTCTTGCTGTCATTTCTGTCCTGCACATCTTCCCAGCCCCACTGGCTTCCTGCTGGTCCTGCGGCACCCCTGTCCCTTTACATGTGCCTGCAGAGTACACATGGGCTGCAACCAAGACCTGGCCCACCTGCCTGCAGCTCTGGTTTCCCCAGAGCTTCCCCCTGCGGCTGGTTGGTTGAGCTCAGCTCCAGTCAAGTCTTGTGTGTTGGGTTTTAAACCTCTTAGCTCTCTTTCGTTCATTCCCCCATGGCTTGACTTGGTGAGAAGCTTGAGTTGGTCTGTAAAATGTGAGACTGTAAAATGTTACTTTTGGGGAGATTCCTTAGACTTGGTTTCAGCTGTTAGTAATTAAAAAAAAGTTGGTGTGGTGAATTGTCATGCCTCACTGCCCAAGACATGCTCAGGCCCCCAGCACTGGCCTGGTGTGAACTTATTCACAGATAACTCTTCAGAGATCCCATTTGGAGGGGGCCAAGGTAGCCTGACCCATGTGGCCAGAGTCCTCATCAGCACAGGCTTGGACGTGGGAGAAGCCACAGGAGGAGAAAGCCAGGCACGGGGGAGACAGCTGGGCTTGGGGAATACAGCTGGGCATGAGTGAGTTGGCCAGCCACATGGGGAGACAGCTGGGTATGGGGGAGACAACCGGGCATGCAGGGAGACAACTGGGCATGCGGGGAGACAGCCGGCCACATAGGGAGACAGCTGGGCACAGGGGAGTCAGACAGCTGCAGCAGGGATGGATTGCCAGTGGGCCACCCCCAGGACAGACACTGAAGGAGGCCTGTCCTGCCGCTTTGGTGCTGAACTTTCAACCTCCAAACTGTTAGCCGATAATTCCCTGTCATCTTGGCCCCCGAAGGTGCTGTTTGGTCGTCTCGTTATTGTGTATCCTTGATAGTGAGCTTTTAAATTTTACCATTTTGATGAATGTGCAGTACATAACTGGAAAGTGCACATGTAAAGCATAAAAAACCGAGTTTTTCACAAGCAGTGCATGTGTAACAGGACCACACCACAGGACATCTCACTGACGCCTACGCAGCCCACGTTGGTCTCTGCCCATCACCGCACCCCAAGAGCAGCCACCAGCCTGACTCCACAGCACACGAATCGGTTTGGGGTTCATTGCTTTGCTCAACTTTTTTTGTGAGCTTCATGTGCATTGTTGTGTATAGTTGTGGATTGTGTGGAAATACCACAGTGCCCCCACTCTGCTGTGGGGTGTCTGGGTGCTTTCCAGGGCTGGGGTGTTAGGTAGACATTTCCTTGGTGGATACTTGGGCGTGGAATGGCTGGCTCCTAGCAGAGCTTGCTTATCTGTAGAAGGGGCTGCTGGTTTTCCCACAGTGGTTGTACAATAAGCTCAGCCGTGGGGAGAGCCCCTGTACTTTTATTTTAGCCATCGACATGCTGTTACCCTGTGTCCTGACCCTTCATGTGGTCAAGCACGTCTTCTGTTCAGTGGAGCTGACCCACGCGTGAGTTTCACCGTATTTTGCCCATGTTTCTGTGATTGTCTTTTTCTTACTAGTTCTGTATACATTTTTTTTTTAAGTGTCAGTCAAGTCATCTGTCACGTTATTAAACCTGAATAGCTACATTATCTGTCATTTTTGTAGGAACACTAGCATTTAGATGAAATACTGGGTCCGAGCACCACTCCATCCCCTTCTTGTCCCCAAGTCGTGTTTCTGGGGGTTGGGGTCAGGGCTGTCCTTGTGGTGCACCCCCCCCCCCGGATTCCCTTCCAAATGAATTTGATAACCAGCCTTTCACGTCTTCAAAGCAGATTGTTGGGCTCTTGATGGGTATTGCATTGAATCTGTGCATCAGTTTGAGTAGAATTGACATTTAAATGACATTCAACCTTCCTATCTGTGAGCATGGATTGTCTTTCCATCTATTTAGGTCATATTTTGTTTCCTTTAGCAGTTTTTTGTAATTTTCTGTGTACAAGCCCTTGACATCCCTGGTTAGGCTTATTCCTAGATACCTGATTCTTTTGGTCATTATTTTGAATGGAATTATTTTCTTAATTGTCCCCTTACATAGATCATTGCTTGTGTATAGTAACATCACTGAGTTTTGTACATTATTCTTGGTCCTGCCACTTTGCTGAATTTGTCTTAGGGTTTTCTAAGTATAGGATCATGCCATCTGCAAATAATGAAAGTTTTACTTTTTCCTTTCCTATTTAGATGTCTTTTCTTTCTTTCTCTTGTCTAATCACTCCAGCTAGGATTTCTAGTTTAGTTTTGAATAATGGAGGCACAAGGGCAGCCTTGCCTTGTTTCTGATCTTAGAGAGAAAGCTTCCTGGCTCTCACCATTAAGTGTGATGGTGGCTATGGGTTTTTCATATATGCCCTTTATCATATTGATGAGAAAGTTTCCTTTGATTTCTAAATTTTGAAATGTTTTCATCAGGAAAGGATGCTGGATTTTGTTGAGTGCTTTTTCAGCATCAATCAATATGATCATGTGATTTTTTTCCCTTTTGATTTGTTAATGTGCTATACTACATTGATTTATTTTCTTGTGTTGACCCACCCTTGCATTCCTGTTATAAACCCCAGTTGATCATGATATATAATTCTTTTAATGTCATTGGATTTGATTTGCTAGTATTTTTGTTAAGAATTTTTTGTGTCTCTGTTCATTAGGGTGATTGGTCTGTAGTTTTGCTTTCTCGTGGTGTCTTTTGGTACTAGAGTGATGTTAGCTTCATGTGATGAATTAGGTAATGGACCTTTTTCCTCAATTTTTTTGGAAGAATTTGAGCAGGATTGATGGTAGCTCTTTTTGGAATGTTTGGTAAAATTCATCTGTGAAGCTGTTTGGTCTTGGGCCTTTCTTTATGGGAAGATTTTTGATGACTTATTATAATTTCTCTTTATTTATAATAGATTTGTTGAGATCTTCTATTTCTTCCCATTTCAGTAAAGGTAATTCTTGTGTTTCTAGGAATTTGTTCATTTCGTTTAAATTGTCTCGTTAGTTGGCGTGTAGTTTAGTCATAATATTCTCTTATGTTTTTTAAAATTTCTTCATGATCTGCTCTTAATGAGCCCCTTCTTATTTCTGATTTTGTTTATTTGTGTCTTCTCTCTGTTTCTCTTTCTTAGTCTAGCTAGGGATTCGTCAATTTTATTGTTGATTTTTCTGTAACAGCCAACTTTGGATTTTGTTAATTCTTTATTGTTCTCCAGTTTGTTTATTTTTCTTTAGTCTTTGTCATTTCTTTTATTTTATTTGTGTTGCGTTTAGTTTGCATTCTTTCTCTAAATTCTCCAGGTAAGCAGTTAAATGTTCAAGTTTTGATCATTCTTGTTTGTTTCCCCCCCCACATGGGTGGGCAGGCACCGTGAAACGAGCCCGAGTCTTCGGCATGGCAGGTAAAAACTCTGCCACTGAGCCCCCGCGGTCCGCCCTGGTTTTTTTGTACACCGTGTGGTGGGGTCACATTTCATTATTTTTCCATGTGAGTATCTATTATTACAGCACCATTTGTTGAATTTTTGTTTGGTTGGTTTTTGTTTGTTTTCTTGGTTTTTTTTTTTTTTGGGAAGTGCATGAACTGGGAAACGAACCCAGGTCTTCTGCATGGCAGACAAGAATTCTACCACTGAACTACCTTGTACCCCCTCTTGTTTTTTAATATAAGCATTTAATGCAATAAATTTCCCTCTCAGCACTGCCTTTGCCATATCCCATAAATTCTGATATGTTTTATCTTCATTGTCATTCATTCCCTGATATTATGGATTTCTCTAGCGATTTCTTCTTTGACCCACTGATTATTTAAGAGTGTGTTGTTTAAGCTGGTCCTTTGCTGATTATTAATTTCCAGTTTCATTCCATTTTGGTAAGAGAAAGTCCTTTGGATAATTTCAATCTTATTACATTTATGAAGACAGTTTGGTTCCTCAGGAAGCTAAGTATAGAATTGCCACATAACCTGGCAGTACCATTGCTAGGTATCTACTCAGAGGACATGAGGGCAAAGACACATGGACATTTGCACACCAATGTTTATAGCAGCATTATTTACAATTGCCAAGAGATAGAAACAGCCCAAATGTCCATCAACAGATGAGTGGCTAAACAAGCTGTGGTATATACATATGATGGAATATTACGCAGCTGTAAGACAGACTAAAGTTATGAAGTATGTAACAACATGGATGGACCTTGAGGACATTATGCCCAGTGCGACTAGCCAGAAACAAAAGGACAAATACTGTATGGTCTCACTGATATGAACTGACTTTAGTGAATAAACTTGGAGAATTTCATTGGTGACAGAGACCATCAGGAAATAGAAATAGGGTAAGATCTTGGGTAATTGGAGCTGAAGGGATACAGATTGTGCAATGGGACTGATTGTAAAAATTCAGAAATGGACAGCACAATACTACCTAACTGTAATACAATAATGTTAGAACACTGAATGAAGCTGAATGTGAGAATGATAGAGGGAGGAGGCCTGGGGGCACAAAGGAAACCAGAAGGAAAGATAGACAATAAAGACTGAGATGGTATAATTTAGGGATGCCTAGAATGTGTAATGATAGTGACTAAATGTGCAAATTTATCAAAGTAGTTCTTGACTCTACCATCTTATCCTTTAGTTTTTATTTGTCAGATCTGTATATTATTTTCCTTCTTTCTTTTTTCCTTTAAATTACCATTACTCATATTCTTCAATTCTGTACCCTCCTCCAGACCCCATCTCATGTCTTTTTTTAGCTGGGAGGGCTTCCTTTAGTATTTCTTCTAGGGCTGGTCTCTTGTCGACTAGTTCTCTCAATCTTTGTCTTTGACGATTTCAATCTCCCCTTCAATTTTGCAGGATAACTTGGCTGAATAAAGAATTCTTGACAACTGGAAGTCTTTCTTGTTCAGGATGTTGTCACGCCGTTGCCTCCTTGCTTCCACGGTGCCTGAAGTCGGTCTTGCGTGTTTTCCCTTGTATGCAGGAGGTTGCTGTTCTCAGGCTGCTTTCAGGACCTTTGTTTCTCTCCAGCGTCTGACTGATCAGTATGTGTCTTGGAGTTGACCTCTTCGGATTTACTCTATTTAGTGTTTGTTGGGCCTCTTTGATTTGTGTATTTATGGCTTTTATTAGGGTTGGGACGGTTTACCCAATTATATCCAACTAAGTTTTCGTCCCTTTACTCTTCTTTCTCCTTCTGGGACACCAGTGATTCTTATATTTGTGCATCTTTTGTTGTCTATCATTTCCATAAAATCCAGTTGCATTTTTTCCATCCTTTTTGCCATTTGTACTTTGTGCGATCTAGTTCAATTGTTCTGTCTTTTAGCTCTCTTATTCTTCCTTTTGAGTGTTCGAATCTGCTATTGTGTACCTCTAGTATATTTCTGATTTGGCCTACTGTAACATCTTTGAATTCTGTGAGATGTCATTTTTCTGTTTAATCTTTCGAATTCTTCTTTATGCTCTTCTAGTGTCTTCCTGATATCCTTTCTTTCCTTATAAATATCCTTGAGTAGTGGTTCCATGTTCTGTGTCCCCTCTGGAATTTTGATTTGGTCATTTGGCTGGGCCATTTCTGCTTGGATCTTCACGTGCTTTGTGATTTTCTGTTGTGTTCAGGGCATTTGATTTCCTTAGTAAGGTCATTTTGCAGGTTGGTTTCCTTCACTTGTGAAAAGTTTTGTATTTATATGGTTTTGCACTGAAGGTTTCCTTTTGCCCTTGGTTTGTCAGTTCTCTGCAAACTGAGGTCCAGATTCTCATGTAGGGGATACAGTTGAATTTAAGGATCCACTGGAAGTTAGGCTGGGTGCGTGGGTAGCTCCCACTGCCCACCGTGCAGGAGGCCCAGGCTCAACTCGTGGTCCGTACACCAAAAAATAAAATAAAATAAAAGATGATAATAAAATCAAATGAGAATTTAAGAAAAATATGAAAAACAAGCAACAACAAAACACATATCTCAACAGTAGCAGGTCCCAGACTCAGAAGGAAACATCCCAAGGTATGTAGTGAGTCAACTCAGTCTGGTGCCCATCCAAGGGAGAGAAAGTTTAAGGAAAAAAAAATTAATAAAAATAAATGAAATAGAATAATAAAAATATATATAAAATAAAAACAATTATACTATTAATACAAAAGATAGAGAAAATTTATGTCAAAGAAAAAGGGAAGAAGAAAAAAGAATGTTAAGGAAAAAACTACTTAGATATGGAGTTAACCTTCCTGCAGTTACTGCTTCTTGCCAGCAGGTGGCGATCCCGACCGAGGCTCCCCCTCCCTCAGCCCCGCTCCTGGCAGCAGCGGCTGGAGGAAGGCATGGATGGTGGGGGGGGCTTCCCCCAGCTGAGGTGGCCTTCCCTCAGGACTGGGGAGCTGGCCTGCGCCCAGAAGAGCTGCCAACCCCACAGCACTGGTGGGTCACCGGACACAATGTCTGCAGGGCTGGCTATTCCTGCACCCTGGGGCCCAGTCCCCCACCTTGAATGATGGGGTCTGCCTCCAGATTCCCCAAGGGTGCTGTCCACTGTGACCCATGCAGGGATCCAGCTGGGGCAGGTTGGAGCAGAGGAGGTCAGTTCCCTCCATCACACCTCCCCTCACACCCCAGCCGGCCCTCGGTAGGGATCTTGGTCACCCACCCCACCCCTCCTCTCCTGTCCTCCCCAAACTCCCTAGAGAACCTGTGAGGTCACTCACCCCCGTGTGCACAGTCTCGGGCCCCTACCTTCTTCTGCCGAGCAGGCGTGAACTCGCTGTGCTCCGCCTGCCGTCTTCCTGGAAGTCCTTATCATCTATTTTTTAGCCAAATTGCTTCTATAGTCAGGGGCCCCTGTGGAAATGTTGGCCTGGGGTCCTGCACACGGAGCGGCCACGCGTGCCCTGCTTTCCCTCACCCGAGTTCAGCGTCTTGTCCCCCAGCTGCCGCGAGCAGCCCCGTGCGGGATGTCGCCCTCTGCCCGGGCTCTGCACTCAGCCCCCTGCTTCTTCCTGCCCACGTGGCTGGGGCCGTGGCACCTGCTCCCTTACCCGCTGCGCCAGGGACCGACACCGGACTCGTTAGCCTGCCGATGGACGTGTGGTTTGTTTCCGGTTTTTGGTACTGTGATAACCTGCTGGGCCATTTCTTTACCTATTTGTGGGTGTTTTGTTTGTTTGGGGAGAATGCCTAGGAGTAGTCGCTGGGTTATCTGCATTCAGGACTGTGGTGAAAACTGCTGGTTTTCTCGAGTGCTTGGACCATGTCACTGCCCGAGTGACGTGTGGCAGCTCTGTGCACCCCACACCTTGGCCAACCTGGTGTTGTGCCACTAGGGCTTCTTAACATGCCTTTTCAAGAGCGAGGCTTTATCTGAAATGCCTGCGGTGGGAGCGAGGCTCGTGTTGGTGGGCTTGGACGAGCATCTGCGAGTTTCGTGACCTCAGTGTGCAAAGAGAAGGGCAGGGAGACCGCCTTCCAGGAGCTCCGAAAACAATCATGCCGATCTCTCCCTCTCCCTCCCCTTCCCCATCCCCTCCCCTCCCCTCCCCTCCCCTCCCTCTCCCCTCCCTTC
>PVIY010027519.1:0-34107 GCA_004026745.1 Myrmecophaga tridactyla
CCCCCCCCCAATGGTTCTCACACAGGCGCTATTTGAGCCCATTTCTCCAGCACACCCCAGCACACATGGGCAGGGGGCCTGGCTGGGTCCGGGGCCCCTTGGCTGACATGTGGCCTGTGTCCCATGCTTGGGGCTGGGGAGGCAGGTGGGAGGTGTGGCGCCATTTGACCTCGGGGCTGTCCCTGGGGTAGGGTCGCCAGATCTAGATGTGAAAGGGCTCTGGAACCCGGGATGCTCCATCTTAAAAATGAGTTTTATTCACAACCATGTGAGTGGTATCTGAACATGTTCTCACGAAAAAACCCCTCAAACAAAACCTGACTCCTGAGTAACAGGGGCCTTTCCCTGCCCTCCCGGGAGGCCTCTGCTTTCGCTTCGGGGCCTTTCATCCCGGGCATGCTTTGTGCCCTTGGGTCCTTATGGATGGGTTTTGTCTGTTTCACGAAAGGGGTTATGCGTGTGAATTTTCTTTACTGGCTTTCCCTGGCCCCCACCTCTAGGTCCCTGAGGAGAGTCCCACATCTGGCCTCATAGCCCCATTTCATTTTGCAGCAGCAGCTCGGACCCTGCTCACGGGCTTTAGTTCTGACAAATAAGGGCTCTATGGGACCATCCCCGCCACCCGGGACAGCGGGAAGGATGTAGTGGGAGTGGGCGGGGGTAGCCCGGGAAGCAGTACAAGGCCCTGGTGGGGTCTGAGCAGAGGGCCAGCAGTATAGCAGCTGCCAGTGAGGCCCCCACTGTATCCCTTCCTCTTTTGAACCCGAACTAGCAAGGGGGGGCGGTAATGCCACTTCCTCGGGAGGTCATGAACCCCTGCCAGGCCCCAAGCCACTGCCCCCTCTGCACCAGGTCTCCCTCGGCACACACCTGCACTCCATGGGATTCTCTTTGAGCAGCCCTGGGACCAGGGTCGTGTGAGGTCAGAAAGGCGATGCCATCCCCTCAGCCTCCTGAGAGCTACCTCTCCCTCTGGGCTCCACACAGGAGGGACCAAGGAGTCGGAGGTTCTGGGCTTCCTGCAGACACCCCCCATTCACCACCAAATGCCCATGTAGCCCCTACTAGGCACCAAGCAGTATTCCAGGTCCTAGGGATACAGCAGGAAACGACAGGAGTAAAAAAAAACAAAAAACGAATAAATAAACCAATATAGTGTGTGAGGAGATGTGAAGTGCCAAAGGTAAAAATTCAGGAGGGAAGGGTATAGGGAGGGCCAGGGTGTCAGGGAGGGCCTATGGAGAAGGCGACATGGGGCAGACAGACAGAGGGAAAGCTCCTGTGGGGAGCCCTGAGGGAGGGGCAGCCCCTGGGAGGCTGGGGCACTCCAGGTGGGGGTGGGAGACTGCAGCCCACACACCTCCCAGGCCTACCCCCTCCCCATCGTGGCCTCACCCCTCCTTCCACTCGACACACCTGCTAGGGCTGGTTCCCAGGGGGCCCACTCCCTGCTGCTGAAAGGCTGAGGGGACGGCATCCCCTTTCTGATCTCACATGACCCCAAGTCCCAGAGCCGTGCAGACAGGGAAGGTGGCACTGCTCTTCCTATCTCCTAGCAAGCAGGCTCAGAGAATAAGGGACTTGCACAGGCTTCAAAGTCCCCTACCCCGCCCCATGCACCCATGGGGACCTTCTTCCTGTCTGGATGGGTTCAGTGATACTGGCCTGAGGCCGAGCACGTTAGAGGTAGAGTGAGTGCTGGGGACCCCCTTTGGGCTGTTATGCATCAGACCAGGCACCCACCGTTAGCCCTTGGCCTAAGAGGGTGGCCCTGAGGAAGGCTGCCTCCCACCCACGTCAGGGACACTGGGGACCAACCATGCTCTTCCTCAGTCCTGGTGGGAGGTGGACTCAGGTCTCAGGGTGGGCAGGGCCTGGCACCCACTGCAATGCCCACCCTAGTACCCCTCCTCTGCCCCTCGGGACTCCATGTGCCTGCAAGACAATACCTCTCTGCCTGCACCCTTTGGGCCCCAGGGGAGTTTGGGGTGGGGCAGGGACGCTCATGTTGGAGGCAGTATGCATGTGAGGGTGGGCAAGCTGTGGCAGAGCTCTGTCTTGAGAAGCCCCCAAAGCTCACTTCAGTCCCCATAGTCCGAGCACCCCCAGCCCACCTACAGGTCTGTGCAGGGCAGGTCCTTCAGATTCTCACGAGCCTCCCAGGAGCCTCCCGAGGCAGAGACGGTCTAAGGCTCCGAGAGGGGAAGTGAGCTGCCGCAGACCCCACGCTGGTGGGACTCAAGGGCAGACTCCTTTCCCACTGCGCCACTTCCCCTCTGTGGCCAGAGTGCTCCTGCGCTCACTGCAGCCCGGGGCCACCGAGGAGCCTCCTCCCCACTAGCAAGGCCTTACCGCCTTAGCAGGTGTGGGGCCAGACTTGGGCCTGGGCTCCTGGGCAAGCCCAAGGGCTGCCCACCACTAGGTGGCCTGAAGGGCCAAATGAACCTGTGATCCTGGGCAAGTCCCCACCCCTCTGACAGCCGCAGACACCTCACTTCACGGTGGGCAAAGTACCACTTACCTCCTGTCATGCTCACATGACAGCATGGGACCGCAGCTCCCAGGCAACTGAAGCCCACTGGGAGCTGTGCCCTCCCTGGACGCCTGTGGTGGCGCCAGTTCCAGCCTGAGGGGTCATTCATCAGCTTAAAGCTTTGTTTCAGAAACGGCTTCCTCATCTGCAAGTCTCACAACCAGCTGGGAGACGGGAATGAACCTTACCCATTCTGCAGGTGGAGAGGTGAGGCTCACAGATGGACCCAATGGTGTGACCTACTGAGGTCACTCAACCCATCAGCAGCCAAGCCCAGCTCCTCCGTCTCCCTCCCCACCCCAGAACCAAGTGCCTGCTCTAGGCACCCTGAGGGACATCAGGATGGCCTTCAACAACTTCCCTCAGTCAAGCTGCACCGTCCTGGACAGGCTCACCGGCCTCTACCCAGCCCTTGGCTCCAGATGGTGGGTGCAAAGCAGCCTTGCTCCCTGGCCAGCCTTCTGGAGACAGCAGCTGAGTGGAATCTCAGTCCTAGGGCCCCTGCCAAATTCACTGGAGTTGGTGGTAGTGCAGCATCTTGTTCCCATAGCATTTGGAAGGCTCCCAGACCACAGCTGGAGAATGTGCTGGCACTTCTCTTAAGTGGCACCAGGTGGCAAAGTAAATGTGGCACAGGAACCTGAGGGAGGGGTGCCACATGCTGGCTGCAGTGTGTGTTGGGGGACTCCCTTGTCTACAGCAAAAGCGAGGTGCTCATCCATCCTACTTGGATGCTAACCTATACCAGCTCCCTACACCTCCATCCCCTCCACCATCCTCCATACTGGCTCCATGAAGCCCACCCTTTATGCTCCAAGCTGAGGGGGAGGGAAGATAATACATCTCTCACTGTCAGTTGAGACTAGCCCTTCAGCCAGTTTCTCATGCTGAGAGCCGAGCCTCCTCCTGGGCCACTGCTGACCCTGCCATGACTCAGGGACCCACATAAACTTCTAGCCTTTTCCCTGGTCCCATGCCCTCCCCTCAGTAGTTGTTGGTTCCCTGACCTCATGCTGCTAGCCGCTGCCTGCTCAGTACTGGCCTGTGCCATAGTCCAGTCCCTGCCTTGCCCATCCTCTCTCCTGCACCAGCCCTCTCCTCCACGATGCCTTCCAGTGCCACTGCAGCTTCCCACGGGGCCAACAGCACAGGGAGCAGTCCTGCTGGAGGCACAGACCCCATGTGGGAGTGGTGCCCACCAGACCAACCCTTTGGGCTTCAAGGGCAGGGTCTGCCCAGCAGAGATGCCCAAACCTTTGTTCAACAAAGGCAAGTGGAGGGCAAAAGCAGAGGACTGGGGCCAGGGGCTGGGCTCTGCCGCTGACCAGCTCTGTGGACATAGCTCTTGTGAAGTGAGGAATCCCCACCAACCAGGCCTGCAGGGAAGGCAGCCGTTCCTGTGATAAAGGCCCCAGGGGACCCCTCAGGCCTCAGTGGCAACCCACACTCTAAGTTTCTGATTAGGGCCTGAGGGGCTGCCTCCAAGACAGCCAGGGGTCTGCAAACACTTATGGGCAGCTGAGGTAGGGACATGAGGCCCTGGAAGGAAGCTGAAGGAAGCAGGCCGGGAGACAGCAGACCATTCTTCTGAGAAGTGTCCTCTCTGGTGCCAGCATGAGCATCTGCTGCAATTGTGACATCAAAGCAGAGTGAGACCCTGCAGTGCTGGCGCTACCAACACCATGCAGGAACGGTCCTGAGGCCTGAGGAGGGGGCAGCTGAGTGGGGGGCACAGGCATGCCCAGGGTGGGGGACTACCAGACCCCTTCATCCTCCAAGCTCCCCCCGAATGTCAGGAGTCTTGGACTCCAATCCCAATGTTTCCACCAATTCCTGATTAACACAAAGGAGGGAGAAGCAAGCCACTGCACCTCTTGCTCTCAAACCAGAAACCGGCCCTTTAGCCAGCTTCTTGCACTTCTCAGGCTGAGTCAGAAGTGTGATTCCCACTCAACGAACGCTGAGACGGAAGAGAGGCAGGGCTTCATGCCAGTATTTGAACTTAGGCCTGTGTGCCTTCAAATAACAGCTACTATCTACCCCATTCCTTGGGGGGCACTCCCAGCAATGTCCCCTGTGACATGTGGAGGCACGCTGAAAAGCCAAGGCAGCAGCACAGCCCCCTGCACTTCACCCAGATCTTCTGATCCAATCTTCACAACTTGACAAGGCATGTAGAATGGGTTCTGTTTTACAGACGGGGAAACTGAGGGTCCAAGAGGCAACCCCCAAATTCTACAGAAAAAGCAGGGCCGGGATGTACAGTCTATCAGGCTGATGGAGTTCCAGTGCCCCCATCCCCTCCCTGCTTTGAATTGCTCTGAGTCAGTTTCCTCACCTGCAACATCAAAGTGGTGGATGAGATCAACGATTTTCAAACTTTTTCTTAGCTGCAGCCCCTCCGCTCAAATGAAATTTTAAGTGGAAGTATACCATGTCAGATGGATCAAGACTCGGCTCTAAGGGAGGGAGGGTGGGAGTGGGAGGGGGATGGTGTCCCATCAGTTGGCTCCCCCTCATCTTCTTTGCCCCCTGCCCATGCCCCCGACTCCCTGCCAGAATTCAGAGGAACATGCGCCCTGCAGGGATGCTGGAAACCACGGGACTGGCTGCCCCAGGGCCTATCGAGCCCAACAGTCAGTGTTTATTCGGCCCAGCACCAAGTCACAGGGAAAACACCCCCAGGGTCAGTGGCTCTCACAGGTCCTCCAGGGAGGGACCCTCAGAGCGCTTCATCAGGGACAGCAGGTTGAGGGCCGAGATGCCAGGCACGTGGCCGGCACAGACCTGCAGCATGCGCACCAGACGCTGAGCCATGGAGACCCGGAAGTCTTCCACCTGCAGGGGAAAAGCAGAGAAGAGCTGTGAGCCATGAGCTGTGAGCCAGAGCTGCCAGGGCTGGCCCTGCGCCCTTGACCAGAGCAGCTGTCCAGACTGCCAGTGGCAGCATGGGGGACTGGGGTGTTGGGACAGCCCAGAGCAGTGTTGCCCACCTCGGCCACACCACATAACAGAAACTGCTTCCAACCACCTTTGCTTGGCTTGTCAAATCCTTCCCATAACCTCCAGAAAGAGAAACCCATAGAACATGACTCCTGGCAGAGAGGCAATGAAGGCTTAGCAAGCAGGGTTGGCTAAGTGAAGAAGCCATTGGGTCAGTCAGTGACTGCAGAGCAGGGATTCAAACCAAGGTTCTTTCCAGCCCACGCCCAGGCAGCACCATTCCAGGCTCACTTGCCTGAAATCTGGAGAGGTTCGCAGGGATAGTAGAGGGAGGGACAGGAGCCCTAGCCAGGGATCAGTAGGCACCAAAGCCCTTCCTTTCTAGGGCACCTGTAGGGCTGGTGGGCACAGGGAGCTGTGGGGCGAGGGTACCTGGCCTTGGCTACTGCCAGGCCACTAAGAGATGTTCTATAAAAATATTTGCCAGAAGAACAATTGATGACACTCAGATGTCTTCCTGTGGCCAACAGGTATCCTCAGAATCACGTATTCCTTCCCCTGGTTCCTCTCTACCTTGGGGAAGGGGGGCATTGCCACCCATTGAGCCACCCAAACCAGAAACTGGGGCATCCTCAGCTCCTCCTGCCCTCACTCCCACCATTTGGCATTTATGCCTTTTGGGCACTAAGCCCAGTGGTAGCTTTTCAGTCCTCCTCTCACTGGCTCTGCTAGCAGGATCTAAGCAGCCTGAAATACTGAATCTGCCCGACTTCCAGGAGACTGTGTAACCAACTCTCCTCTTTGCCCCAGTATCTACAGGCTGGGGGGCCCCAGGCTTTCTCTCTGGAACCCTCATCTAGTTCATGGTTTTAAAACCACCATGGTTTTAATTACTGAGGACTCCCAGATTCTCCCTCCAGCCCAGACCTGCCCTCTGAATTTCAGACACACAGGTGTTGCTGCCTACTCAATTTCTTCACTTTGACGACTAAGAGACACCTTCATCTTATGTTCAAACCTGCTCCTCCTGCAGTCTTCCCCGTAGCAGCAAAAGCAACTCCATCCTTCAGAGCTCAGGCTGACAACCCAAGAGCCGTCCTAACTGCTTTCTCTTGGCCCTCATGTCTGGGCCCCAGCACGATTCTGTGGGCTCTTCCCTGGAGACGCACTCAGAGTGTCGACAACCTCCCTGTTTCCAGGCCAGTGTCTAGTCCAGGCCACTCTTAACTGTCCTGAAATGATGCCTGAGCTATCTCCCCAGTTCTGCCCTTGGCTACCTCCAGCCTATTATTCTCCCAACAGCCAGAGGAATCGTTTAAAACCCAAGTCAGTTCACATCCCTCCTGCTCCCCACCTTACCTCCAGCGGCTCCTGTTTACTCTGAAAGCCGAAGCCTCCTCCATGACCCACAGGCCCCACGAGCTCTGGCCCCTTCTTTCTCTGCCTGGTGCCTGCCATTCTGCCCTTTGTTTGTTCTGCTCAAGCCACCCAAGCTCTTTGCTGATTTTGAATGCATCAGGTGAGTTCCAAACTTGCCTTTGTGCTTCTTCCTTCTAGTCTTTATTTAAAAATCACATCCTCAATGAGACCCTTCCTGTCATCCTAAACTTTCCCCTTACCACTACCTTCTGGGTTTCATACTCATTTTCTCACATTCCAGTTCTTTACCTTGTTTGTCTCTTGTCTTCTCTACCAGAGTGGAGCTGGGACTTACTGCTGTTGTTTTCTGTGCTTTACTCCAGGGCTTAGAATAGTGCTTGGCAACTGTAGATGTACGGGAGAACTTTGTTGACTAAATCCTCTTACACCAAGTTCTGGGGCCCTGGCCTCTGGACTCCATTTCCAGGCTGCTCTGCTCTAGCTCAGGCTCTGTGGCCCACCTCCTGCAGCAGCCTCAGCCATGGGCCCCTGCCTCCAGCTAGGCCTCCTCCAGTCCCCACATGCTCCAGAAACAGGGCACACAAACCAAGTGTGGCCATAGGACTCCTCTGCCCCATCACCTACAGCAAAGTCCCCCAGCCCTCCTCCACCAGTTGGGCCCTGCTGATGGCACCAGCTTTGCCAAGCCACCTGTGCATGTCCAAGCCCCTATCATTCCACACACCATTCCTTCTGTCTGGAATTTACCCTCCCCACTCTTTCTCCAAACCCTGTCTACCGGATGAAATAACTGATTTTTTTATCAGTACTTTTTACCAAAATACAGGCACAGGGAAGTGGGGCATTTGAGGGATGTCCATTGCTTAGTGGTAGCCATGCCTAGAACCAGACTTGGACTTCGCCAGAGTATCCCTCTTCCAAAATTGTTTTGAATTAACTCCAGTTTTCAGCCAGCTCACGGCCCGCCCACTTCATTTGCATATAATTCCAACAAAACCTTTTCCAACCACTAGAAAGAATGGACAGAGACCATCTCACAAAGTTGAGATAATAAAAAAATATGCCCCAGATGGCAAATTTTGTAACGTATATGCATTTGATACAGACTACACACCATGATCATCAGACTTTATTACAACTACCACCTGCTATGATAGAAGAAGGTAAAGAAGTTCAAAATCAGGAAACAGAACTGGAAACAGAAGATGCAACACCTGTTCACACTGACAGCCTACCCAATCAAGCAGATGCCAATTTCAGTCAAGAAACCTCAGCCTGAGCCCCCAGTCTTGGGGTTTGTTCATATGAAACTTAAACCCACAAAGGATAGGTCAAGCCTACTTAAAATTAGGCCTAAGAGTCACCTCCAAGAGAACCACTTTTGTTACTCAGATGTGACCTCTCTCTTCAGCCAACACAACAAGTAAACTCACCACCCTCCCCGTCTACATGGGACATGACTCCCAGGGGTGTGGACCTTCCTGGCAATGTGGGACAGAAATCCTAGAATGAGCTGAGACTCAGCATCAAGGGATTGAGAAAACCTTCTCGACAAAGTGTCAATGGCTGAGAGATTCCAGAGTCAAGAGGTTATCCTGGAGGTTATTCTTACGCATTAAATAGATATCACCTTGTTATTCAAGATGTAATGGAGAGGCTGGAGGGAACTGCCTGAAAATGTAGAGCTGTGTTCCAGTAGCCATGTTTCTTGATGATGATTGTATAATGACATAGCTTTCACAGTGTGACTGTGATTGTGAAAACCTTGTGTCTGATGCTCCTTTAATCTACCTTGTCAACAGACGAGTAGAACATATGGAATAAAAATAAATAATAGGGGGAATAAATGTTAAAATAAATTTAGAAAAAAAAAAGAAACCTCAGCCTCTCAAACCCAGACCTCCCCAAATCTAACCAACGCCATTGCAGGTCTAGCTGAGGGCACTCTTAGCTCCAATCCAGAAGCCATCCTTGTCTATGAGAGACCACTGACACTGTGGCAGAATCTGTAACTGCAACAGGAGAGGCCAACTAGTAAACTGCTGCCCTTTTTCCTCAAGATACTACATCTACCTCAGCAGAGACCAACTAGTAAACTGCTGCCCTTTTTCAGGAGGACATTTCATTTATCGTTTAAATAAAGTTGTTTTTTGAATTAAAAAAAAATGCAGGCAGTGTTTTTTAAGTCAAAGAGTAATGGTAGCAGTACCACTCCCACCCCACCCTTGAGCCTTGCTCCCCAGGGGCAACAATTTATAGCCCATGTAGCTGTTGTTTCTGGTATTTACCTCCTTATTTCTAAACAATTTGCGTATGCTATTATTTCTTGGCTTTTTATTTTGTTCCTCTTCTGTTGACTTCCTACCTCAGAAGGGGACTAAATCTTATACCACCACATCCTCCGGTCAAATACACTCTACCCATCTCCCCAACACTGTTAAAGCACAATTTCCAGTTAAAGCACTACAAGGCTGCTCAACTTGGTTATGAGTGACATGAGTTCTGACGGCAGGCAAGGCCCTCGGCTGCCAGTGAACCTCTTCACTGTCAGCTCTGTTCCTAGCACTAATACCTACCTTCTTTCTCCTCTAAGCTCCTTCCCCACCCCACCTCCACCAGAGCTGTCGATGCCCCTCCCTATGCTCAGACGCTGCAGGTATCCCAAGCCAACCAGTCTATCATCACTCCTGGAGCCCTCTGCCCTATTGCCCCAGGAGGGACCTATTCCAAGACCTCCCTTTCTTGTGTGGCAAAAGAGAACTCTGGCCAGTAGCTCTCTGAGGAAGGGCAAATGCAGGGAAAACTGGAATCACGCATGTGTGACTTTATCTTTATTTTACCCCTTGCATTTGATTGATAAGATGGTTAGATATGAAATTATAGGCTGGGAATAATTTTCCTTTAGAATTTGAAAGTATTATATGCCATTGTTTTCTAACTTCTGATACTGCTGTTGAGAGAGTCCATATAATTCTGTAAATGACTCTTTCCCTTGAGAAGTTTCCAAGATCTTTTCATCATTCTCCTGTGTATTTTTCAAACCCTTTCTTAGGGCAGCGGTATAAGGAACCAATTAAGAGGGAGGTAGTAGAGCCAGACTGCCTGGTTTTGAATTCCAGCTCTGGAACTTACCGCTTGGGTGATTTAGGGCAAATTACTTAACCTGGGCCTCTGTATCCTTGTCTGTAGAATGGTGATAAAAGGATCTACCTAGAAGGGTTATATTTATAATTAAATAAGGTAATACATGTGCTTCTGATACCATCAAACAGGGCACATGTATCTATGTGAACATTCATATACACTAACCCTCCTACGAAGTCTTTCCTTGGCTTTTCCGATGGAAGTGACGGCTCAGTTCCACTGCCAGGCTTCCACAGCCCTGCACCTCCTACCGTTGTTGTAGTGTCATGTCTGCCTAGCTCCGCAGATTCCAGGAGGCCAGGGACAATGTCTGATTCCCTTGTGATCCCAGGGACCAGCATAGGGCCTGGCTCCCAGTGGGGGCCTATAACTTCACCGGGCGAATGACACATCTGTAAAATGGGGCTGATCATTCCTGCCACACAAAGACGTCAAAATACCATGAGGCTCAGACTCAATTACGTGGAGAAGCCAGCCCTGAAAAGAACATGGGCCTGAGGCGTGAAGACCCTCCAGATCCTGAGGACTTCATTCGAGGAAACCCCAGGCCTATGTTCTGAGCAGACGCACCTGCAGCCCCTGCTGCTGGCTGGAAACAGGCTGGGGCTCCTTGCTTTCTAGACAGTGGGGTATGGGCGAGAGAGAAGTTCTTAGGCTGGGAAGCACCAGGACCTGGCCTGGCCTGCCACCTCATGGCCACAAACAGAACTACACAAGGGCACTGGGCACCATGTGGAGCCACAGGGCCACTCATACCAGCTTGGGGTGTGGAACAGAGTAGCTTCCCTTTTCAGATAAGAAAATGAAGGCTGCCTGTGAGTGACTTGTTCAAGGCCACCCGGCAGCAGGCTGGGATGGGAAAGAGAAGACGAGCTGCATTCCAAGCACTGACTCTACATCTGCTTACTAGCTGGATGACTGAGCCCGGATGTTGTGGCTTCCTCGGAGGTTTGTCATGAGGAGAGCCTGGCACAGGCTGTGAGATCAGAACATCAGCCTGGTCAGAAGTTCTTGTAAGAACCATCAAAATACCAAAAACAAATTGGTGATATTTAGATAAAGTATTTAGTCCTTATCAATGCACTGAAGAGTAACATCTTGGGGCAGGTCTAAAAGTGACTGCAATGTTGAAAGAGTAACGAAATCTGTCCCAATCCTAATGTGGGAAGATGTCTCCGGGGGTAAAAGGCACAGATTCTCCCAATACTACTGACTTCTGTTGCCTACATTCATTATCAAAGAAAAGGCTAAAAAAAAGAAACATTCTCCCCATTCAGGTTCACAAATCCTCTGAATTATACCCTTTGACCTGAGGGGTTGTCAATGGACCCCGGGATAGGAACCATGTGAAGGACCCAGTGCTGACTCAGTTCTCTCTGCTTTGGGAACAGATGCAAGACCCAGAACAGCAGAAACATAAATTTCAAAATGCACATCAACTCCAGCGCAGACAGACCTGGGCGCCCAAGGCAGATCCCCCAGAGCGGCAGCAGCAATTCCTGCTGAAGACTCATTAGTAAAAAGTTGAAGGGGTTCATACTGCATTAAAGAGGATGCAGAGCAAAACACAGCAGTAAAACAGAAACCTGCTGTGCTGCCCCCACACAGGGCTTGCCTTGTGACACCCACCAACAGGAGCTGGTCAGAGCAGAACTGATACAATATGCAGACAACCAATCATCTACCCACCCCCCCTACAAGCACCCCTACTGCCCGTTGGGTGCCTGCAGTAGGGACTAGGACACTGGCCAAATCAAGACAGGTCTGCAGGGAGGGGAGGGGGCCTCAGGCTCTTTGGGGTGGACACTAGGATGCAGCAGTTAATGAGACAGACATGATGCCTGGCCTCACAGCATGTGGGCCCCAAGAGGGAGTGAGAAGCTAAAACAGACCCACGAGTAAATAAGAGTTAGTTGTTAGTTATAATATAGAGAAAAGCAAGCAAAAGAATGAATGAACAGCATCGCCCTCATTTTACAGTCACGCATTCTCAGGCTGAGGGTGACCTGCCAAGGTCACAGGCAGGGAGGGGAAAAGCCAGGGTCCCAACCAGGATCTGATGTCTCCCCATCAGGAACAGCCAGACCTTTCTGTAAGAATTCTGAATGCAGCCAAGTGAGCTGGTGCGCTTTCCCCACCTTGCGTTAGCATCCATCACTGAGTTAAGGAACCTCACCTCTAGGTCACAGAAGAGCAGAGGGCTTCGGTAGGTGTGGGCCAGCCTCGCAACGGTGTTCCGGTGAACGCTGCAGTGGCTCTCCCGGCCCGCTGCAAAGAAGCCAAACGCGTGGCAATTTTGTCATCTCTACCCGGGACTTTCTCAGCTGCAAGCCTACATGCAGCCGTGGGCAGAGTTTTTCATTTCCCCTCTCTGGGCTTCAGCTTCTTCCTAGTCAGTGGGATGATAATCCTATACTACTTTCCTTTCAGAGCAATCAAGATCAAATTAGAGAATGAGGCTGAAAAGGTTTTGAGGAAGTGCTCTATAAAAACATAAGCTTCCTCACCTATAAAATAAGAATAATAGCTCCTACCCCACTGAGTTACTATAAAGACCCAATAAAAGTAATATCTAGAAATTACCTGGCATTCATTTATTCATCAGTGCTTACTGAGAATAATTTGTGCCAGGTCTGCCCCCCAAAGGAACTCACAGAGACACGCCAGCCACGCGTCAGTGACAGTGGCAAGTAGAGGCTCTGACAGAGGCACATGTAGTACAAATGCCACAAGAGTCCAGAGGAGGCCATCTAATCAGATCACACTGGGCAGGTCAGGGAGGCCCCAGGAGGGGCAGTGGAGAAGGGTGGGAAGGTATCTGCAGGGGGTAGCTAGACAAAAGTGGAAAAGAATATTGTAGGAAAGCCAGATTTGTCATCATCAAGGGCATGGGCCCTGGTATGTCACCTCTGTGAGTGATTCTCAGTTCTGCCACTTTTTAGCCATGGAGCCTTGGGCAAGTTACATGTTCCTGTGACCTCAATTTCCTCAGCTATAAAACAGATGCTGACATCTGCCTAAAAGGGTGGCTTGTTTTGAAGAATAAATGAAATAAAGAGCAAAGTACTTGAAACAGTGTCTGGGTATAGGGAATACTCAGTAAAGATTAGCTACTACTATTACCACCATTAAAATGACAAAGAGCAGCAGGATTTGTTGAGAGAACTATAAACTAACTGGAAGAATGGGAGAGAAATAGGAGAGGAGCCTAGACAGGAAGGTAGAGGCCAGATTGCAAAATACCCTTTATAGGAGTACAGATTTTACTCAGAGCACAACAGGGAGCCATGAGGCAACTCTACACTTCAGCAGAAACATTTGCTCAGATTTGATTTTTTTTAAACTGTAAAATATAACATATATATAAAGTAAAGAAAGAAAAAAGCAATAATTTCAAAGTACACTTCAACAAAGTAGTTACAGAACAGATCTCAGAGTTTGTCATGGACCACCATTCCATCATCTCAGAATTTTGCTTCTAGCTCCTCCAAAACACTGGAGGCTAGAATAAAGTAATTCAGCAGCCATACTCATTTTTAAAATCCCATTTTCTCTGCTATACCTCCTCCTTCTCCTTTAATCCTTCTTCCATTCTATACGGATCTTTGGGAAATGCCTGTTCTGATTTTAGCATGTTGAGAAGGGGTGTCCACACTGAAGGATAGGGGGATGCAATAAATTAATAATCCTGGAGAAGCTGGTCCCTCTGATTTTCAGGATTTATCTGACCTAGGAACCCTCTGGGAACTATATGTTCCAGGAAGGCAAACCTAGTGCATGCAGCCTTTATAGAGCCTCGGTTCGAGTCTTGAGAGTTAACAGAAGTGATGTTGATTGGGGTTTGCAAACTATGGCACTATCTAATTGAGGCTTGCATAAGAGCACCCTCCAGAACAGCCTCTTACTCCATTTGATCTCTCTTGGCTACTGATACCTTATTTCATTACACTTCCTTTCTCCCTTTTAGTTAGGAATGGGTTGTCGATCTCACAGGGTGTCATGGTCAGGGACATGTGTCAACTTGGCCAAGTGGTGGTACCTGTTTATCTGGTTGTGCAAGTGCTGGCCTGTCGCAATGAGGGCATTTCATAAAATTTGATCATGATCACGTCAACTGCATCCACAGCTGATTCCATTTGTAATCAGCCAAAGGGGAGTGTCTTCTGCAATTAGTGATGCTAAATCTAATCATGGGAAGCCTTTTAAGGAGAACTCAGAGGAGACAGGCCCCATTCCTGCTTTGGCTGGTGAGCCTCTCCTGTGGAGTTCATCCAGACCCTCCATCAGAGTCGGCTTCACAGCCTGCCCTGTGGATTTTGGACTCTGCGTTCCTGCGGTCATGTGAGACACTTTTATAAATTTTATATTTGCAAGTGTTCCCTGCTGACTCTGTTTCTCTAGAGAACCCTAACCCATACACAGGGTCAGGGCCAGACCCATCCCCGGGGTTATGCCCCACGTTGTCAGGGAGACTTTCACCCCTGAATGGCTTGTACCACACCACATAGCAGGAGGGCAACGATTTTCACTGCAGAATTGGGCTTAGAGAGAGAGGTCACATCAGATTCGATTTTAGAAAGCCTGAGAACAGGTCAGATTCTAATGTCCTTGCTCTTTCCACCACCCCCCAGGCTGCCTAAGCATGGCTGGCCGGCCACAGCTCTCCCTGGGTGAGGGTGGCCAGGCCAGGCAAGGGGTACACTTACCGCCTGAGGCGAGGAAGCACACCTTTCCCAGGAAGAAGCCAGCATCCACGTGGCACAGGGACTCCTCCACATTCTGGAGGCTGGGTGATCAGGCCAGAGTGAGAAAGAAGCCAGAGGATAAAACCCTTACAACAGAGAAAGCAGAATGCCCCACTCCTCTGATCTCAGAGAGGCCAGAGATTGAGATGAGGGTGCTAGGAAAGGGCCCTGAAGGAATATTTTGCCCTTTAATTTTTTTTAACTACTTTAATTACAAAATGGCTCATGCCTATGAAACGATTCCATAGTAAATTTGTCTGTTTAAGTGAGAAGTAAAAGCCCCCTCCCTCAGTACCACTTTCCACTCTCAATTCCCTGGAAGTAACTGCTGCCAACAGTTTGGGGTACAATTCTTCTAGAATTTTTTCATAAGAAAATACTCAGAGATCTGTATAAGCAGGTACTTGTTTTTTTATAAACCTCAAGTGGGGTCATATAAATGTATTAGTCTGCAATTTGCCATCTTTAATGCAACCGCTTAACATCTAACTCCTTGCCAGTTTATGCAGATATGTTATGTTCTTTGGAATGACCACACAGCAAAGCACAATCTAACCATCCTCCCAGTGATGGATATTAAGGGGTCTCCAGTTTTTCACTATTATAAAGAATGCTGCCATGAACATTCTTTTACACCTATCCTTGCACATCCAAGCAAATGTTTCTGTGGGACAAACCCTAGAAGTAGAATGGCTGGGTCAAAGCATGGGTCTTTCGTAAACATTGACAGGTACTGCCAAATTGCTTTCAATAAAGTCATAATGATTTCCAGTTGTACCAATTGTATAAGAAAAGTTCTTTTCCCCAAACAGGGGGTAGTCTGGCCTCCTGGGCCCCGGCTTTCATTTGCTGGTGTCCAGGCAGTGAAGAAGGAACCTGCTATCTCCTGGCCAAAAGTCATCTTGGTTAGGTGGCCCAAGACAAGGTTTCAGACAGAAAGAACAAGGCTTGAGGCCCATGGTAGGCATGGAGTCGGGGCAGGGCTCTGCCCCTGAGGGTGGCTATGGAGCAGGGTCTCTGCAAAGACTGGTCAATGTCTCTTTCAGTGAACAGAGAGTCCTCACACCCAAAAGTAGTAGTTCTCATGGGACAGGCCTGTGGCCACCATGGCAGATCTCAGCTCTCCCTGTCCTTCCGGGGCCTGAACTATTGCTGCCTGGTTTTCAGGGAACAAGGTTGGCTGCATCCTATTCCTATATGAATATGGAGTGTCTATGCTCTGGTTACCTCTGGTAAAGAGGGTTTTTTACCATGCCTTCCCTTGACCCTCACCTGACTTGGTGTCTGCCTGGGTTTCTGTGCTGGACCCTGAGTCCCTGCCTAACCTTAGTGAGCTGACCCTGGGCAGAGGGAACGGATGGGCCTGACTTCTATACTCTCTGGGCTGGAAGCAGTCCTGTTTTCAGGCTTCCCCACACCACAAGGTGGTGCAGGCTGGGCCACAAACATCACTGCCATTTGTGCTGTCACTGCCAGAGCCCCCAAACAGACCTGGTTCGCCACTCACATAGGCCTTCACAGTCTTCCAAATGCACTCCATGCCTTCCCACCAATCCTTTACACTAACCCTTGCCCTGAAACATTCTGCTCACTCCTATCTTCAACTGGCTAATTCCTCATCTTTCAGGTGTTGATTTATATATCACCTCTGCCGGAAAGTCTACCCTAACCTCCCAACTCTAGTTCCTGGGCTCATAGCCCAACATTCCCTTCTTTCACAGCACAGATCCCAGGTGCTGTAATTGTCTACTCAGAATCCCAGCGTCCTCTTGCACTGGACTGGGAGCTGTTGAGGACAAGGGGTCTGCTTTAGTCATCTCTGTGCCTGCTGCCAGGCACAGAGAGTAGGCCTCAGAGAGCATTAGCTAAAGCAGCAGTTGACACTATCGGCCTTTTCAGTGTCTTTTACCCACTGACTCCTTCTTCCTCACGCTCTAGGTTAGGCCCTAGCAGTCTCTCCCTGCCTCTTCTCCTTCCCATCACAAATGAGGTCACTCTCCCAGAATCCACCCACACACAAACACACACCCCAGTCCCAAGGCAGGTTCTTCTGATCCCAACAGCCCCACCCTGTCCTCTGATTCTCACCTGTATTTGCTGTGAAGGTTGACCACAAACACAATCAGGTCAATTCGGGGCCGATTCACATTCGAGGGCAGAGGAAGGGACCTTGTCAAGTGACTGAAAAACAAGAAATTGCAGGACTAAAGATCTTTGTAGCTACCCCACAGTGACCATTCACACACACCAGGGGTTCATACCTGTTCACCTGATGCCCTTGCAGGCAAGGCTCCTCAGGTGAGCACAGGGCATGGCAGAGCCAGGAACTCCATTCATGCCAGCTCCTGCTCTGCCCAGCCCCATCCTGAGAACTGCTCATACCTACCTGGGCACCCACGGGCTACTCCTGCCAACTTCTAGAGCCAGGCGAGATCTGAAATGTGGTTCTCACCTAGACCAGGGGAATTTGAAGCACTCACAGCAGCCGTTATTTCTCCTTCATAATGCCTATCCTTAGGGCAACATAATGTAATATTTGTTTCATGCCCATTTAGCTAGAGTAATAAACTCCATGAGGACAGGGACTGCATCTGCCTGGTTCATTGCTTTAACCCCCATGCCCTGTGCTGGACATGTTGGTGGCACTGACTGGTTGTTGACCATCCTCGAACAGGAAGTGGAGCCTGACCCAAGTAATCAGTCCTCCAGTCCCGATGATCCCTCCTGCCTCCCTCTGTCAGCAGGAGCTGTTTAGTAGCTGCCGCGGCAAGATATAAACAGCCATGGAGCTAGCCAGTCATGCTGCATGTAGGGATGGAGATGAGGCTCTGAAGAAGGGGTGTGGGCCGTGGAGCGCAGGGGATAAGACTGAACCCCTTGGTAGCAAGACAGAAGTGGGCTTAAGTCCCATTTCTGCCAATTGTCAGCCATGTCCTTATGTGAGTCCACAAACGTCTCTGAGCCTCAGTCTCTTCATTTTAAAATTGGAAAAATGAAAGTACTTACTTCATTATGGCTGTGAGGTTTAAATGAGATTACATATTTCAAGACTTACAACAGTGCCTGAAACAATCACCATCAGCTGCCACTACCACCCTCATCATTCTGGACTTGATCTCCTATTGTCAAACCTGAAAGGATTCTCTTCACACTCCCACTTCTGCCCATTTCCATGCATTCCTACAGCCGGCTGCCCCTCCCTCAACTTATCTGCTCTCCACCTCTAAAATTACATTTTGGCAACACATACAGAAAATAACTCAAGAAATACCAAAAAGTACAAAACCACAAAAATTAAAGCACAAACAGGTATCTCCAAAAGTCCAGCCACCTAGAAATTACCACTGCTAACATTAGAACATTTTTCTAAATATCTCTTTGTGTGTATATATATATATATATGCATGTACAAAGACAATAGATATAATCTAAAAAAATAACAGTATTAATTTTATTTTATTTGAATTTAATATAAGCAAAACAACTAAAGTGGAACTGAAATAGATGAACTTTGGATAATTTTTTTTTATCAGAAAAGGTGTGGGTTTACAGAACAATCATGCATAAAATACAGGAAAAATATGGAACACTTCACGAATTTGTGTGCCATCCTTGTGCAGGGGCCATGCTAATCTTCTCTGTATCATTCTAATTTTAGTATATGTGCCACCAAAGCAAGCATGGATAAATTATTTTTTAATCACAAGAGGGTGGTTCCTAAAAGATTCCAATAATAAAAGATTATGAAAAAAACGTTGAGGCTGGTATTTCTCTCTTTTTTTTTTTTTTTGCTTTTGGGTGCAGGGTCCAGGAATCGAACCCAGGTTTTTCGCATGAAAGGCCAGCATTCTATCACTGAACCACGAGGCTGGTATAATTTTTAACTTCATTTCAATTTTATCTACATTGAATTGATACCCTATTACGAAAAATGAGAAAAATTAACATTTTTATATTTTATCCTACTGTCTGACAAGATCTATAAGTAAACATTTACATGATTATTACTATGTACATTTATATTTTGCTTTAACTATAACTCTGGGCCCAGGATGGTGAAGCTGCTACTCTAGAACTGCTGGTTCCCATGGGAGAAGCACACTGGAGGGTCTCTCAGTGGCCATCTGATGCTCAGCAATTAAAGACGATCAGTTTTGCTCACAACTCACATGGCTCCATATATATACCAGAAGCCAAGAATTCCTGTTACATGTTCCCAAACACAGGAATCTGGAAATATTTGGCAACGGAATGAATAATGAACATATAGGTTTAAAGAATTACTTACTCTTGAAGTTTTAATCACTTAACTAAGATGTAACATGGCATCAAGTGTTCTGTATCCGTTTTTCTTGAAACAGATTTATCCCTTTTAAAGGACAGATTCAAATCTTCATTAATTTCAGGGAAGTTTTCTTCTATTACACCTTTGAAATACTTGTTGTGATTTTCCCAAAACCACCTTTTTTGTAAATAATTAAGATTTCCACCATGTCTACTCTAATGCTTGCCCTAAGTATTTATTAGATAAATCTCAAATGCTGTTATTTTGGTCCTTTTTTTTTTTTTTAGAAATTGCTGCAATGTGAACCCCCAGAGCCTATTCTCCTATCAGAGAAAAAGATACCCATGCACATTCAATCTCTTGACTTTCTCCAGCAGCTATTTCTCCTCTCCACCAGGCTGAAGAAGTAAAACGGGGAGCATATTTCTTTTTTTTTTTCTCCAAATCTTAGGGGCACGAGAGGGAGTGGGTACGGGTAGGATTTTGTTGTGGGAGTGGAGTTAATAGGCATACGATGTCAGAATTTTTAGCTTCTTCCTTTGGCTTCTGAAGTTTACAGCCTCAGGTTCTGTTTTGTATAGTTGCTGCTGGTGAAGCCTGCTGATTTTTGCTAGTTTCTAATTCATTCCACTAGGTTTTGCGAGAAGAAATGTTTATAGTTCAGCCTCACTTCACCACCTTTACCAGGAAATCCTTACCTTCCACTTTTACTAGCTCAAGACATTTCAAGCATCCTCTGGCCTCAAAAGTCTTTCTTGAACTTCTGCCCAAACGAGTCAGATTAGTTCAGCAAATATTCAATCGATTATCTACTCTGTGCCAGTTACGGATTCACCAGTGAGAAGTCAAAGCTCCTGCATCAAGAGGCTGACTGTCTATGGGGGAGACAGACTGGAAACAAGTAAACAGATGCACAGGCGACAGCTGCTACGAGGAAAACGGAACGAGGTGGTGATCGAGAGCGCAGGTGGACACTTCAGGAGGGAAGGCGTGAAGGAGCCGGCAGCGGGACGCTGCGGGTCGAGGCCTCCCAGGCGGGGTCCGCCTGGAGACGCGGAGGCTGGACAGCGGCCCCCTCCCTTCCCCCCACGCCCCGGCCCCGGCTACTTACACTTTCAGCTCGGAGGCGCAGTCCTCCCGGAGCATCGTGTCCGCCAGCTGCTGTAGAAGAGCATCCTCCGCGCCCACCAGCTGCCCGGGGAGAGAAGGCGACTTCTCTCACAGCGGCCGCTTCCGGAGGGCCGGGCTCAGACCCACGGTCCGGCCACAGACCCAAGGCCCCCGCCACTCCCAGGACTCCGGCTCCTGCACGGAGGGTGCCATGTCCCGAGGCCTCCAACGAGTAGGCAGGGTTGAGGGCCGCACAGCTCTCGCCGCGGTCCGGGATATATCCCGGTACCCGCCAGGCCTCTCCCAGAGGCGCGGGAAAACCAGCTCCCCGCGCACCGCCCCTCCGCCCACCCCACCAATCAGAGGCTAGAAGGAGCCCATAGCGCACCAATGTGGGGAGCCGCCTGGCAGCCTCTGGGAGCGGCTATTCGGATTGGCTCAGAGCGTGGCTCTCCCGCCTCCCCCCGCCCGAGGAAGAGTGCGCGCGCCAGCACCTCAGAACTCAGAGGGGACAGCGGCCTAGGGGGTGGCCGAGGAGGAAATGCGGGCGGGTGTAGCGGGGCTACCGGCACCTACCAAGATGGTAGCTGTGTTCAGGCCGGGCAACTTGTCCAGAGGCCTCAACACCGACATCACGGTCGCAGGGCAGACCGCCGGCTGTAGAGCTGGGCGCCCAGCTTTCAAATCGCCCTGAGGCCCGCCCCTTGGGCAGGGCTAGGGCTGCCTGGCCTTTTCTGGGCGGGGGGCGGGGCTTCTCGGGAGCCGCGGCGCCCTTTTAAAGGAACCGCTACTTCCTTTTATGAGGGGCGGGGTTCCCTCGCTGGCTCCGGGCAAATAAGGTGCTGCTAGCTGAAGAAGGCTCTCAGTGATTCATTCGCTCACTTTTATTCGTTCATACTCATTTCACAGTGCTCCAAACATGCTCTGCAACCACCCTCCCACCCCCCACCCCCCTTCCCCCCGTCTTCCCAATCAGTTGATGGTAATGGCCATTCTTGCAGCTGCTCAGTACAAAACCTTGGAGGCATTCTTGGCTCCTCATCTCACACCTCACATCCCATCCATAAGCAGGCCTGACAATTCTACTCTTAAAATGTATCCAGAGGCTGGTCACGTCCTACCACCTCCACCACCACCCCCTGGACCAAGCCACTGTCACCTCTCACCTGGACAGATGCCACAGCCTCTCATAGGCTCCCTGCTTCCACCCTGCTTCCAACAGGCTACAGGCTGTTCTCCACACAGCCTGCTTTTAAAACGGAAACGTGGGCAAGACACCTCTCTGATCAAAACCTTCCAACGGTGCCCATCTCACTCAGGGTACATTGCAAACACCTTCCATTACATCGGAGGCCCTGGGTGTCCTGGTCCCTGACAACCTCCTGGACCTCATTTCCTGTCCCTTCCCTTCTAATAGCCCCTCCAGCCACACAGGTGTCTGGGCTTTCTCTTGAACACCGCAGGTATGCTCCTTCCTCAGGACCTTTGCCACTGCTGTCCCCTCTGGCTGAAGTGCTTTTCTCTCCAATAAAAACATGGGTTGTTTCCCCACTTTATTCATGTTTCTGCTCTAATGTCACTTTATCAGAGGGAGCCTTCCTGAAACTATTCACTGTTGCAAGCCCCTCATACTCGTTACTCCTCCTTTTCTACTCTGCTTTCTGCTTAACATTTATTTCTGCTTCACATACCGTTATCAAGATCTGCGTGTCTGCACTTACAAGCTAATTAAAGTAGCCTGTTACTGTTTCGTGGATACTGGCAGAAGACCTAAGCCTCCTGGGTCAAAGATGAAGGTCTTCGAAACTCACATTAAAAGCAGTAGCTAGACCCCACTGCCGTGAGGTCCCTGGACCCCCACCTCCCGCTCTGCCCTCTCCTCCTGCCTCCTCTCTCCGCTGGGGCCCCTGTCCCCATGAACATGCTGGGCCCAGGTCTGGATCCTGCTGCCTAGGCCACTACTAGCCGCCTCTGCCAACCACAACAAGGGACCGGAGGCAGAGGGGGACGTGGATCTGCAGGAGGCAGGACAGGTCCGGGGCAGAAGAGCAGATGGCAGTGGCCATCGCCAGTATCCAGCAGGCGGCGCTCAGTGACCACAACATGCAGTAACAGTTCGGCACTGAGACTACGGAAGGACAGGTGACATACCGAGTAGTCCAAGTGATTGATGGCCCGCTGGACAGCCAGGGCGACAGTGAGTACTCTCAACATTGTGTCTATAACACTCTTCGCTGGGGGCCAGCAAGCTGTGACCCAGGTGTGTCCTGCAGCGCCCTTCCCACTGGCTGTCACCCAAAATCCCTTCAGCAGTGGCCACAGCTGGGCAGTGGAGGCTGTCATCAAGAGGCATGATTTGACTATTTCCCAGCCTCTGGCGGGGGAGACTCTACAACTGTGTCCTTCAGCCTGGAGACCAGAGCTTGCAGGCTGGAGCCAGCTCTATCTCAAGAGGATGCCCCAAGAGGTGTCCTCAGGAACATAGGTGACGATGCCCCCGACACATCTGTTGTCCCCCGAAATCGATGAACCAGAATGCCCCGGGATGAGAGAAGGAGAGCTTAGCAAAGTGAAGTGGAGCAGAGGTGTAGGTACACAATCAACAACTGGACTTTCAAAATTTATTCCAGATTGTCACGCAGGCTGTAGCAAGATGGGGTGACGCAGTGAGGAAAAGCGGGGTCCTGCGGAAGGCCCAGCCACAGCTGGACAAGGAGCTGTGGGTGGAGAGCACCCCACTTCGAGGCCAGCTGCAGAGGCACAGCCTGGAGATGGGGGTGGGGAGACTACTGGGCAAGGAGCCCACCCCTCCCCGCCCTTAGCACAGAGAGGGAAAGACACCCCTCATCCAGATGCATTTTTTAAAAATAGATTTTTAACAAAAACAGGAAGAAATAATGCCTTTCCATGGACACAAAGCCCACCACCCATCTCAACTTGGAAATGACATCCTCCCTTCCCCATCTGTCTGTCTGTCTCCCCATTCCTGGCCCTCACTAGGCCCCAACTGATCTAGTCCTCTGGCCTAGAGGAAGGAGGGAGGACAACAGAGGCCCTGCCATATCCTGCTGTCTCCTTGGTCTCTAGAGGTGCTAAGACAGGGTGCTTATGGGGACAACGGGAGCCTTTGGGGGCCATGTCCCACCCCCACCTTTTGTTTCTGGATCCCTGCTCTCCTTTGGATTTGTGTTTTAGTTGTCTTTATGGAAAAAAATGGGCATATATATGTGTGTGTGTATGTGTATAAATAAATATATATATATAGAAAGAGAGAGAGAGAGAGGGGGGCTATTTACCTGCAATAAATTGGCCCCATGTGGCCCCTGCCCTGTCAAAAAAAAAAAAAAAAAAAGCTATAGCCAGAGCTTCATGTGTGTTTGTCAGTTCCCCGTTCCCCCAAGACCCATAGAGTCCGTCACAGACACCTACACACACAGCAGGTGGCATTACAGGGGAGGAACACTGAGCGTGGAGAGGCACCGTTTCTGAGTGGCAAGCATGCCTGCTGTTGTTGGGGGCAGGAGAAGGGTTACCTTCCTCCCCCCAGAAATGGCCTGGGTGAAGAGCCAGTAGGGCCTTTCATCCTGGGTGAAATGCCAGTAGGGCCTTTCATTACTGCCACATCCAGCAAGAATGTGCAGTCTGCTTGGGGCCCATGGGAGAATTGTGTCTCTCCACTTAGAGCTTAAGATACATGAAAGCACAGCCTTTATCAGTTTGTATGTCCAGCACTTAGAAAAGTGCCTGGTACATAGCAGTTGCTCAATAAATATTTATGGATAAGTGGATTGATTTACATCCATGCATTCCTTCTCAGCAGTTACTCATTCATCATTTCCTAGGACCAGACCCACTGCCCCAACCTGGCAACACAGATGAATCAGACACTGGTCACCCCAGTGTGGTGGGGGAGACAGACAATAATACACAATCATACACAATGTGCTCATTTGCTGTGTTGTCTGGGAGAGCAGAGGGGTTCTGCCTGTCTAATCTAAATTCTTCTTGTTGCAGACTTAACTAATTATGTCTTTCTCAGAAAGAACAGGAAGTAAATGGTTGCCTGGAACTCCTTCCACCAGCATAGATGGAGCTTTGATTTTCCATGGTGTGGCCAAGTGTGGGGTGTGGATGGAAACTCCCAAAAAGTCAGGTAAGTACTGTGAAGAGCAAATAAAGCAGGCTGGGGGACAGACAGTGATGGATGGGAAGGAGTTGCTTTGGGTCGCGGAGGCCTCCCCGAGAAGGTGAAGCTTGAGCAGATGACTGATTTCAGGGCCAAAGGATCCAATTCAATATATTGAGCAAGAGTCTTTGGGCAGAGGGAAAGGAAGTACAAAGACCCCAAAGCACTTCTGAGGAACAGCAAAGAGGCCTGTCACTGCAGCTGGAGGAGACGAGGGCCAGGCCTTTAGAGACTTGACCATGAAAAGACTTTGGCTCCTGGTCGGGACTTTCCGGGAGGAGCTGAGCCAACAGCCATTCAGCCGGCAGGTGCTGAGCCCTGGGCACCCACGTGCCTGAGGTGCCAGATCTGCTTCAGAGAGTTATCAGTGGTAAATGGGCAGATAACAAACACTCAAGGTGCTACAGTGGGTGAGAGCGCTCCTGGGAGCAGAAAAGGAGCCGCAGGAGTCTAAATGAAGGTGCATGAGGTCCCTGAGAACCCACGCTACCCTTCCCTGGGGAATTAGTGGGCTGAGACACTAAGCGTAGATTGGTGCTTGTCCTGTGGGCTGTGGATAGAAACCAGTCATGTGTAGGAGTTGTACTGGGATGAAGGGGAGGGATTGGTGGGAAGGGCAGATCCAGGCTTGGAGGTTCTTGCATCATGGACACTGGAGCCAGCAGAGCCACTGGAGACCCTGTGGGCTGGTGTTTCTCAAAGTGGACTCTATGGAACCCTGAGGAGACACCTTGGGAAGTTGTGAGGGGCACAGGAAGCTAAGTGGGTGGAGTCCAGAGAACCCCCACCACCCCACCATTTAAAAGAAGTAGCTCTGGGTTTATCTCTATTACATATTGAGCTTCCTATAAGTGTGTGAATAAATAATTATGTGACAAAAACAATATCAAAAGGTTGTTTGATTAATTTTTTTTACAAGTTCATTGACACATGATTGGCATGCAGTAAACTATATGTATTTTAAGTGTACAACCTGATAAGCTTCGACATATATATACACCTAGGAAGCCATCACCACGATCAAGAGAATGAACATATTCATTAGCCCCCAAAATTTCTTCATGCCTCTTTGTAATCCTTTCTTCCCATTTTGGTCCACCCTCCCACCCCAAACTGCTGAAAAACAGCCTGGCAGCTTTACTCATAATAGCCCCAATCTGAACACAACCCAAATGTCCTTCAATGGGAAGCAGATAAACAAACTGTAGTTTAGTAATACATCCAACAACATGGGTGAATCTCAAAGCAGACACAAAAGCACATATAGTGTATGATTCCATTTATGTGAAATCTAAATCCAAGCAAAGCTAATCCATAGGTTCGAAGTTGGGTGGGCACCTTTGGGTAGGGGCAGAGGCAGGAGGGAACTCTCTGGGACGATGAATATATCCCATGTCTTGATGTAGATAGAGGCTGCACAGCTGCATGCAAAGGTAAAATTCATCCCATACGATCTGTGCATGTCACTGTGTGTACATCACACCTCAATAAAAAAAATACCGCTGTGAACTCAAACACACCTCTGTTGCCCCACCTATTCTGGGAAGGACCCATGCCACCCTTGCAGGATGGCTGTTGGGTGGGGGCCTCAGGGCCCCAGAGCCACCTCATCCAGGGCCCTTCCCACCTGCTGGTTCTCAGGTTTCTAGGAATTAACACCCCAGGGGAAAAAATTCTTTAAACCCTCTTCCCTGTGCTGTGGTGTCAGCTGGCAGCTCAGGCCTCCAGGGGCTGCTCTGTGCCCCCGAGATGCCACCCACTGCTATTGATGGATTGCTTACTGGGCACCTGGGACTTGCAGACACCGTGCCATGTCTGTAAGCACGGAGGGGAGGACCCAGGCTTGGGATGTGGACCTCCAGCCCCAGACCCTGACTTTGAATCCAGCTCAGTCACTGGGAAGCTGAATGACCAATAGAAGGAGAGGGTAAGTGAAGTGGCTTCTCCTCTCTGAGCCATAGCTGCCTATTTCCAAAATGGGCACCCAACACCGACCCAGTGGGGAGGGCTGAATGAAGTGCTGTGTGGGACCATGACCTGGGGGGAACGGGGGGCGGGTAGTACTCACAGTCTGGGAACCACCACTATGTCCAGAAGGGCTGCCCTGGGTCATACCTGGCCAGAGTTCCTGCAGGACAGAACTGGGAGGGGCAGCCCCGTGCTGGGGCCCGCGGTCCGGGCTAGGGCTCGGACCCTGTCCTTGCAACTTTCTTGCCGTGTGTCCTTGGATGAGGATTAGATGCATTAACCTGAATAAAGCACTGAAAACAGTGTCTGGCACACAGTCAGTGCTGTAGGGAACCAATGCGTCCAGCTCTCTGTCTCTGTTCTTCCCTCCGCAGCATGCAACCCTCACTGGTTCTACCAGTCGCAGCTTCTGCATCCCCAACCCCTTGCCAGGGCCCCTAATCTCTCCCTGTCTCCAAACTGCAAACCTCCAAACCTTCGCCCAGTTATCTCAGCTGGAACTCCTCCTCTCTAGGTCTACCAGCCTTGCGGCCCAGCAGCCTGCTGGGTGGCTCCCATCTCTCCCAGCATCCCCCAACCCTGCCCTCCCTGTCCTGTCATCTGCTGCACCACGTGCACAGTGCAAGGGATCCAGAAGAGAAGGCTGGTTGCCAAGGCAACGGAGGATCAAGCCCTTGCTCTGCCAGGCTGCTGATTGGCTAAGACAGGTCCCGCCTCCTCTCAATCTGAGGGTGGGGGGCAGAGGGAGGGTCTCCGTTGGACAGGAAGAGATACTAGGGTGCCAAGGTGGCCCATCACTGCCCCCTCCTGGCCTGATCCGAGCCCGTGGGCCTGGGAAACTCCATCTCTTGTGCGGGGCACTGGCCTCGCCCTATCTCTGCTTCCAATCCCCAGGGCAGCCGCAGATGGCAGTGTCTCTGGGGACCGCAGCTGCGACTCAGTCCACGGGCCGACGCTGAGCTGCTCGGGCCGAGGCAGCACACTCAGCCCAGAGCCCCCGGAGCAGGCATCTGCAGGGTGTGAGGTGGGTCTGCGGGCATGCGGTGGGCACGGAGTGCTGACAATAGCTTGGGAGGCAGGGAGAGGGGCTGTACCAGGAAGAACCTTGGCTAAACTGGGGCTGGAAAATTCTTTATCGATCATCTCGTAACCTCCCACCCCCACCCATCACTTTGCACTGCGGACCCTGAGGCCCAGAGAGGGTGAGGAGTGGCACAAGGTCACACAGAAAGCCTGTGGGAGTTTGGCTTCTCTATCTACGCCAGTGTCCTGAGAAGCCAAGCAAAGGTTTGGGAGTCCTCAGTCTACCCCAGAATGCCTGGGACCTTGTTCACAGGGCTGGAAAGGTTGGGGGCCCCTCACAGCATTGCAGCTGAAATGCCTTTTGCTCTGCCTGAGTACCCCCAAATCTCATGTCTAAGCTGAAAGCAGGCTGGGGTTCTGACTGGAGCCGGGGGAGGGGAACGAATTGCTTTGGCCCCAGTTAGGCTGGGCTGGAGTAGCCTCCTTACTGGCCTGCCTCCTCCCCACCCAAGCAGCACCATGCAAACTGACCTGTCTTTGGCTCTCCGCAAAGGCAGATGGTTAGGAGGGCGCTGGGTCCTGCTCCCCCACTGGTCCTAACTCTGGGCAATTAGTGCACTCTTCACTTTACTCCTCCAAAGACAGGGCACCTGAGATGTTGTCTGTGCTTCAGGGGCCCGGGCAGGGTGCAGCCTTGGGAAGCAGCATCTCTCCCTCCCTGGGGGTTCACCGCCCAACTCTACAGACCCGCTTGAAAGTTGTGGGGCAGGAGGAACAGGAGGTAAGATACAAGGTCAGAGAAGCTGGGGCTTCTTTTCAGCCCCCCTGAAGGCCATTCCATCCTTCTCCCTGCTTTGCTCCCAGGAAGCAAGGTGGGCTTCTGCTCATTTCATCCACTCAGCTTCCTTCCCCCACTCCGGAGGACTCAATCTCAGTATATCGCCGGGGTTTGGGGTCAAGCCCTGCCACTTCCTAGTTGGGTGACCCAGGGCCAATCAGTGAACCTGCTTGGGCCTCAGTTTCTTCATCTGTGAAATGTGGTAATCACAGCTACCACATGGGCTTGTGATAGGGTCTGTGAAGGTTCTCTAACAGTACTCTCCCTGCACGGAAGTCAGAAGCGGGGTTCCTCACCCTACCCCTTTCTCACACCTCAGGGAAACTTTGGTGGGGGGGGGTACACTGAATGGACTTTATTTTATCCCATGCATGCTGACTTTTGAAGTATGAATAGGAGTTACCAAGTGAACATGTATGCGAAAGGCATCCCAAGGAACATGCAAGCTCACACAGAGATGGGCTGCACACCGGCACAGAGGTGACTGACGCACAGTCCCGGGTGACAGCTCACAGAGTGCGGGATGGGGCTGGGGAGCTTGGCAGGGGGCACAGGTGGGTGCCTTTGGGCCTTTCTAATAAATCTGGGTACATGTGATGTTTATGAAACTCCTTACACCCGCTGCCTTCCACGCTCCTGCCATCTTCACCTCTGGCTCGCCGGGAATGATGATAGCTGACATCTATTGAGTGCTGATGCTGTGCCAGGCATGGCTCAAAGCGCTCCTCAGGCATGCAGGCAAAAGCAGGAGCCCTCACCTTACTCCTTTCTTCAAAATTCAGTGACCTTAGGAAGTGGGTCCCATTTTTTTTTTTTTAAATTTGCATATGGGCAGGAGGCACCAGGGATCGAACTTCAGACCTCCAGCACGGCAGGTCGGAGCTCTGCCTGCTGAGCCACGGCAGCCGCCCAGTGGGTCCCATTTTGATCTCCATTTTACAGATTAGGCAGCTGAGGCTCAGAGAAGAGCCAACTTACTGTGTAGCACTTTCTATGTGCCAGGCACCGGTTCTGAGTATTTTACATAAATGAGCTAGTATCATTCCCATTTGACAGATGTGGAAACTGAGGCCCTGAGTAGCTTGCCCAAGTTCCTTTGGTTAGTAAGTAGTGGAGGCAGGATTCAGTCCCATCAGTTGGCTGCTAATCTCTCTCTCTCTCTCTCTTTTTTAAAAATATTTTTATTGAGGTATCTTCACAGAGCATAAAGTGTATCCAAAGTTCACAATGGTTCACAATATCTTCACATAGCTGTGCCTTCATCATCATGACCAGTTTTAGAACATTTGCATCACTCCAGAAAAAGAAACGAGGAAAAAAAAATAACAACATACATCCTTACACTTACCCCTCCCTCTCACTGACCACTAGTATTGCAATCTACTCAAATTATTTTTTGCCCCTTATCCCCCCCTATTATTTATTTATTTTTTTGTCCTTATTTTTTTGTTTATCTGTCCATACTCTGGATAAAGGGAGTGTCAGGCACAAGGTTTTCACAACCAAAAGGTCACATTGTAAAAAAGCTATATAGTTATACAATTGTCTTCAAGAATCAAGGCTACTGGAATACAGTGCAACAGTTTCAGACACTTCCCTCTAACCACTCCAATACACCACAAACTAAAAAGGGATATCTACATAATGCATAAGAATAACCTCCAGAATAGCCTCCTGACTCTGTTGGAAATCTCTCATCCACTGAAACTTTATTTTGCTTAATTTCTCTCTTCCCTCCTTTGGTCAAGAAGGCTTTCTCACTCCCATGATGCCAGGTCCCAGCTCATCCCTGGGAATCATGTCCCATGTTGCCAGGGAGACTTTCACCCCTGGATGTCATGTCCCACATAGTGGGGAGGGCAATGATTTTACTTGCAGAGTTGAGCTTAGAGAGAGAGAGAGGCCACATCTGAGCAACAAAAGAGGTCCTCTGGAAGTAACTCTTAGATATAACTATAAGTAGGCTAAGATTCTCCACTACATAAATAAGATTCACAAGAACAAGCCTAAGGTCAAGGGCTTGGCCTGCTGACTTGGGTGTTCTTAATATTTGAGACAGTATCAGGGGTTTCTCTGATGGTAAAGTTTAATAGTTACATATTTTTCCTCCCATCCCTCAAAGAACTTTGCCAATACATTCTAATTATTTGCTCAACATACTCTGGAATGTGTCCAGGACTTAAATTAAGCTGTACAGAATTACCAGCTCCCATTTCTATTCTGGTTTCCCTGTATTCTGATTTACCTTAGTCCTAGCCAGAGCAGCTTTATTCATATCTCTGGTGAGTCTGAATATTTTTTCAACCTACTTAACAGTTGCTGCATGGGGTAATGCTGACTTTTAGAGCTGCAGAGCTCTGACTCTGAGTCTCAGGCGTCACCCAAATACCCAAAGTTCGCGGGAAAGACCAGGTTATAGCCAAATAGCTCAGCTTCTTAGAATTTAGAGATAACAGTTACAACTCCAGAATAGAATGTGACTAAATTTAAGAGCTTATAATCTAGGAACTTTTATAATAGGCTTCAGCTGATAACCCAGTTATCTGGACTTCAGTTCTTGGAGTTTGTATATTATAGTTAGTCCGATGAGTGAGGCATGATAATATTGGTCTTTTTGTTTCTGGCATTTCATTCAATATACTCAAGGTTCTCAAGGCTCATTCACTTAGTGGCATGCCTGAGAATGTCATTCCTTCTTGCAGCTGCTCAGTAGTCTGTTGTATGCATCTGCCACAGTTCCCGTTTCATTCCTCAGTTGATGTAGTCTTAGGCTACCTCTACCCATCACCAATCCCGAACACTGCCTCCATGAACACCGGTGTGCAAATCTCCACTCATGTCCCCACTCTTAGTCCCTCCAGGTATACACTGAGCAATGGGGTTGCAGGATCATATGGCAACCCCACCCCTAGCCTCCCATGAAACCACCACACTGTCCTACAAAGGGGCTGCACCACTCTGCTTCTTTACCAACAGTGAGTGGGTACATTTCTTTCTCCACGTTTTCTCCAGCACTTGTATCTCTCTGTTCACTTTTTTTTCTTTTTGCATGGGCAGGCATCGGGAAATGAACCCGGATCTCCAGCATGGCAGGCAAGAACTCTGCCACTGAGCCACTGTCGCTCCGCCCTCTCTGTTCATTTTTAAACACTTTTATTCGCACATCATATAATCTAACCTAAGTAAAAATCAATGGTTGCCAGTATAATCACATAGCTATGCCTTCACCACCACCATCTGTATGAAGACGTTTCCTTTTCTTCCGCAAAGTATCCCCTACCCCACTCCCATACCCATTTATTGACATTTAGTTTTGGCATATTGCCTTTGTTGCAGTCAATGGAATCATATTACAATGTTAACTATAGACCCTAGCTTGCATTGCCTATGTATTTTTCCTGTATACCATCCCATTTTCATCCCCTTGCAATGTTGACATTCATTTGTTCTCCCTCACGCAAAAACATTTTATATTTCTACATTTAATCACCATCATTGTCCACTCTAGGCATTCTTAAGTTCTACCATCTCAGTCTCCATCCTCTTATCTTTCCTTCTGGTGTCATACATACCCCCAACCCTTCTCCTTCAACCATACCCCCATTCAGCTTCATTCAGTGCACTTACATTACTGTGCTACCATCAGATAGTATTGTATTATGCTATCCATTTCTGGATCCTACAGTCAGTCCTGTGGCACATTCTTTATTCCTTCAGGGTGCTAGTATCTTCACCACATAAGTTTGGGAGCCTGTGCAGACTCTGCTGCTGTCATCCAGTTCCCACCCCCTCCCCCCACATGGGGTGTTGGTGCACCACACCCCTAAGCCACACCTGGCCAGTGTGGGTGGGAGGCTGGGAGGACCTACTCATCTGTGGGGGTGCCTGGCAAGCAGCAGCTACTGCAGCAGTGCAGTGGGGGCCAGCTGGGTGTCTGGGGGGTGGAGGGGTAGGGAGACAAGGGGAGGCGTCCCCCAACGTACCTTCCGGGTGTAACCAGTGCGCTGCTGGCCACGGCGCCAGCTGAGCCCCGATCCAGGTTCGAGAAACTAAAAGAATTTAGAGACGAGAAGGCCAGTAGGAGTAAGTAGTAAAGTTTATTAAAAGAAAAGTTTATTAAAAAGAGAGAGTACACATTAGAGAGGTTAACATGGGCGTGCCCAAGGGAGGGACACGCACTTAGCTTGTTTTATAGAAAAGGTTTACCAGTGGCAGTTTTCCATAGTAACCTTTGAATACTAGGTGTTTTCTTTCTTCTAGGAGGTGATGGCTGGCAGAATTCATGGTTTGCTGTCACATACCTAAAATTTGTTTTTGGGCAAATGGTTAATAATCTTTATGACCTTATACTTCCTATCATTTACTAACCATTTGTTTTGGGCCCAGAATTTTACAAGCTTTTATGGTTTGGGGAGGTTATAATGGGTTGGGGAGGTTTGGGGAGCTTGAGGTAAATTTTTGTCCCAGGAAGTTTGCAGCTCAGTTGCAGTTCCTTTGGAGCTAATTAAAAAACAAAGTACTTGCAGTTGTTTGTTAACTCTTTCAGAGCTGAATAGGAAAGCAGGGACTTAACAGTTCTATTTTTTTTTTTTTTTTAACATAGGCAGGCACCGGGAAACCAACCCGGGTCCTCGGGCGTGGCAGGCAAGCATTCTTACCTGCTGAGCCACCGTGGCCCGCCCAACAGTTCTATTTTATCCTGTTTCACGGGAGGGCTCCGCGCAGGGACTGGCTACCTCCTTAAGTCCTAACTGGGAGCTGGAGGAGCCTCTATTAGTACCCGCTCCACAGAGGAGGGGACTGAGACCCAGACAGCATAGGTCACTTGTCCAAGGGCACTGCAGCCAGCAGCCCGCCCTCGCCCTCGTTCAAGCCTCCTTCTTAAGGAGGGGGAGGGAGGGGCGGGGAGGGGCAGAAGCCATAGCATATGAGGATCCCGTGCTTGGTCTGGACGCCTGAGTTGCTGAATTTCCATGTGGCCTTGATCAGGCCCTGCCCCCCAGCCACCGGGGCCTCAGTCTCCCCATTTGTAAAGTGATGCTTGGGCGTTCTGGCTCCATGACACCTGCCGGTCTCCTTCCAGGCGGGCGGAACAAGGGGCACCGCCCTGGGCCTTCACGCCCGTGTCTCGGCAGCCAAGGCCGCCGCGATGCCACACTTCCTGGACTGGTTCGTGCCCGTCTACCTGGTCATCTCTGTCCTCATCCTGGTGGGCTTCGGCGCCTGCATCTACTACTTCGAGCCAGGCCTGCAGGAGGCGCACAAGTGGCGCATGCAGCGCCCCCTGGTGGACCGCGATCTCCGCAAGACTCTGATGGTGCGCGACAACCTGGCCTTCGGAGGCCCCGAGGTCTGAGGCCACCTCCCTGCAGGCAGGGGGGCGAGGGAGCGGACCTTGTCGTCCTGGGATTCCCTCTGCAGGCCAGACCCTCCCACCAGAGGCCGTTCCCTGGGTGCTCCAGGGTTATTGCTGCTCCTGGCCCAGGGCCACCTCTCCAGGTCAAGCCAGCTTACCCCAATCCGTCCTCGCCTGCTCTGAGGGCATTCTCCATTTGCCCCCAGTGCCCTTGTCCTGTCCCAGCGCACCTGTCGTTCCACCTGGCCTGGCTGCCTCTGCCCATGTTGAGCCTCTGGTTTCCCATTTCCTTCAGTTACACTCAGCTCCCCACTCCACCCAGTGCCCCGGACCCTACAGCTTCCAGGGGCATGGCTTCCAAAGCTGGGCCCATGGGATGGACTTGTTAGGAGGGACACCAGAATGGCTCAGTAGCCCTATCCCTCTGGGCTCAGGCTGGGAATTGGTGAGGGTATGTGGTGGTGGTGGTGGTGGTGGGGCACAAAGGGGTACATCCACAAGGGAAGGAGACGGGTATGCATGTGTGTGTTAGAGAGCAAGGGCCCCAGGCAGGGCAGTGAGTGTGTGTGTGTGTGTGTGTGTGTGTGTGTGTGTGT
>PVIY010027520.1:0-34156 GCA_004026745.1 Myrmecophaga tridactyla
CACTATGCTGTGCAGTCTTAGATTTCATCTTCTATTTTTATTCTGGTAATACATATATATGATCTAAACTTTCCACTTTTAACTACATTCACATATCTAATTCAGTATTGTTAATTATGCTCACTATGTATTGCTACCATCACCACTATCCATTTCTAATACTTTACAATGAACCCAAATAAAAATTCTGTACTAATTAAGCATTGACTCCACATTCCTTACCTATATCCAGCCCTTGATAAACTATATTCTACATTCTAACTCCATGAATTTATTTATTCTAAGTATTTCCTCGGTGATATTATACAATATTTGTCCTTTCGTGGTTGGCTTATTTCACTCAACATAAGGTCTTCAAGGTCTGTCCATTTTTGTGCATGAACCAGAGCTTCATTCATTTTTAATGTGGAATAATATTCCACGGCATGTATTTATTCATACCTATTGTGTCTATTCATTCATCAGTTGATGGATACCTGGGTTGCTTCTATCTTTTGACAATTGTAAATAATGCTTCTGTGAACATCAGGGTGCAAATATCTGTTCAAGCCCCTGCTTTCAATTATTTTGGGTATATAGCTAGTGGAAGGATTGGTGGGTCATATGGTAATTCTATATTTGGTTTTGTAAGGAAGTGTCAAATAATTGTCCATAGAGGGTGCACCAATTTACCACGCTATGAATGTTCCTATTTCACCACACCTTCTCCAACACTTGTAATTTTTTGGTTTTTATAATAATAGCCATTCTAGGAGTTGAAAAATGGTATCTCATTATGATTTTATTTGCATTTATCTTAGATCATGATGTGAGCATCGTTTCATGTGCTTTTTAGCCATTTGTATATATTCTTTGGAGAAATATCTATTCAAGCCTTTCGTCTTTTCAAACAGAATTTTTTTCCTTTTTATTGTGAGTTGTAGGATTTCTCTATATATTCTGAATATTAAACCCATGTGGTTTCCAAATATTTTCTCCCATTGTGTGGGTTGTCTTTTGACTTTCATAATTAAGTCCCTTTTTACTTGTAGCTTGTGCTTTGGCTATAAATGCTAAGAAAACTCTTTACTCTTTAAAGATTTTCGATAATTGACTTTTACATTATTGCAAATAGGCTGTTGGGATTTCAACTGGAGTGCCTTAAGTCTGTAAATCATTTTGGGTAGAATTGACAACTTAATGATATTTAGTCCTCCAATACATAAGCATGGAATTTCCTTTCATTTATTGCGATCTTCTTTGATTTATTTTAGCAATGATTTTTAGCTTTCTGTGTATAAGTCTTTGCATCCTTGGCAAAATTTATTCCTAGATTTCATTCTATTAGTTGTTATTGTAAATTATTTTTTTCCTTGATTTCCTCCTCAAATTGCTCATTATTAGTGTTTAAGACTACTACTAACTTTTGCATGTTGATTTTGCATCCCACCACTTTGCTGAATTCACTTATTAGTGCTAGAAGATATTTTTGTTTTTATTTTTTTGTCAGTGGTGTGGGGTGGGGTGGGGTGTTTTCATTTCCAAACTGCTGCAATGCAGTATACCAGAAACAGAATGGCTTTTTAAAAGGGGGATTTATACAGTTCTAAGACTGTAAATATGTCCAAATTAAAGCAAGGCTATGAAAATATCCACATTAAGCACCAACAAGAGGATACCTTCACTCAAAGAAAGGCTGATGAAGTTTGGGGTTTCCCTCTCAGCTGGAAAGGCACATGGTAAAGTCTGCTAGCTTTCTCCCTGGCTTCCTGTTTCATGAAGCTCCCCTGGGGGTGTTTTCCTTCTTCATCTCCAAAGGTCTTTGGCTGCATGGGCTCTAAAGCTTTTTCCCAAAATGGTTCCCTTTAAAAGGGCTCCAATAAGCAAATCCCACCTTGAAAGGGTGGAGACATATCTCCATAGAAACCATCTAATCAAAAGTTATCACCCACAACTGAGTGGGTCACATCGTCATGAATAATCAAAAAGCCCCCACCCAGCAATATTGAATGAGGATTAAAGAACTTGGTTTTTCTGGGGTGCACAACAGATTCAAACTGGCATAAGGGTTTCTGTAAACAGATCATATAATCCACAAATAGTGAATATTTTATTTCTTCCTGTTGAATATGGATGCCTTTTATTTCTTTTTATTGCTTAACTTATCTGGGTAGAACTTCTGCCACAGTGTTTAATAACATTTAATGCTTAATAATCTCTAATAACATTACTGAACGTCCCCATTTCTCCATATTATCAGAAATTCTTCACTCCTTTCTATTCCTTTGAACCTGCAAACTGTATAAGTTGATTGTCCTATACTCTAGCTGATTGATTCTTTCTTCTGCCTGTTCAAACCTGCTGTTGCATACTTCTAAGATATTTTTAATCTCCATTATTTTGCCTTTCATCCATATAAATTTTGCTACAGTTTTTTAAACTTTCAAATTCTTCTTTATGCTCATGCATTGTCTTCTTAATAGCTTTTAGCTCCATGTCCATATCTCCTTCATGTCCTTAAATTGATCTTACAGACTTGTTTGAATTTCTTTACTTAGTCCTCACAAATTCTGTGCCTCCTTTTGAAGCATTTTTTTTACTTTTACTGAGTCCTATCTTTCTATTTCTTAGTATGACTTGTAATTTTTTGCTGATTAATGGTCATCTTATTATTCATCCTCTTTTCTAGAGTTTTATTGTCAATTGGCTCCTGTTAAGGCTCATTGAGGCTTGGTCCAATTTATCTGGATCTTTAGTGTAGCCTGGTTTACCTGTTTAGATTTTCTCAGCTCTTCTTCTTGATAATATCCTGGATATCCAGTACAATTTTTAGGAATACATTTTTTGTACAATTGTTTCATCTCAAGGAGAAAGCTTCCTTTCCGTAATTCCTCTCTGAGTCATGATCCATTCTGTTTGTTTTTTATACAGACTTTTCTCCTCAGATCCTATGATTTGCTTAAATTCTCTTCTTTACTGAGTGCCCCCTTTTCCTTACACTTTTCAGTTTTGGAACCCATTCTGTCTTACAGTACTTTAGTTTGCCCCCCTTTTTCTCTGTGAGGCTTTTCTGCCACTGTTGTTTTTTTTTTCCTCATTAGCATGCTCCACTGAGGAATCCAGATGGGGTTAGTCCAAAATATTGGGCCAATCCAGAAAGGTGTGTCTTGTGTTTTGGTGCCCCCACACACAGAGATTAAATTGAATTTATGCACCTATTGCTAGCAATTCTGCAGTGGTCTTTCTTTTTCTTTTTTACTTATCCCAGAGGGATTTTTTGTATGTGGCAGTCGTCAGTGGCTTGTGTGGCATCCTGAGTCCTTGTGAACTTGATTTCCTGTGCTGGGTATGTGTGAGGTTCTAACTTGTTGTTGAAACTGGCTTTATAATCTGCATCCATTGCAGGAGGGACCCCAGATGTGCTGCCTCAGTGAAACTCCTAGATTGTGTAGGACAGAGAGAGGGAGTGCTGTACAGACTCAGACAGAAATCTCCTACCTGATCATGGAGACAATTTTTTTTTTCTCAATTCAGCATTTGTGGAGTCCTTCTTCAGTCTCTCTCATCCTTGAGAATTGCAAGCAGGTGGGATTTGATTTTATTAATTGCTTCTAAGGGGACACTTTTCTAGGGGATATCTTATATCACTATATTGATGGCATCATTCTCCTATAAATATTTGCATTTCAAAATGTCCTGGAAAAATCTAATTTTTATAAGGCCCTATGTGTTTATTGTCTACACAAATCAGTTACATGCTCTTAGAAATTAAAGACAATGCTTTCTGATTATTTCACCCATGCTCTTCTATTAAAGCACCAAATAGAATATAATTCCTACAAAAACTTTCAAAAAATGCTTTGGCAAGGGAGAACTTTGAGGAGATAGCAGATTGGAGGAGCTTATTTTTTTGCTCTTTTAATACCACTACACATTGGAAAGTACTTTTAAAATGAAAATTCAGTTACTATTGAAAATTTTAGACTACATTGTCATGTCCTTAAGACCTCGAAATTCCTAATTTATGCATCTAAGAAAATATCGTTATTCATAGACCACAGATTAAGAAAATGACTCAACACTTCAAAATGTTCTTAAATTCTGAAAACCAAGTTTAAAATGTAATGTCATGTAAACTATAATATATATTAAACAAGTCTACGCAGTTTCACAAGGAAGTTTAATATTGAGACCCATACAAGGAGTAAAACGACCATTTCACTGTAACAAAAGAGAAAAATAAAGTTCTTATAAACTATTAAATAAATGATTCTGTCTTTATCCACGGTACACCTTATTGAATTAATAATAATAAAAATGGTCGGTTTACAGAATAGGGAAAGAATTAAATCAGCTCATCAATTCATGCATTTTAAGGAAAAGAGTTTTCCATTTTCTCTGTTCATTAATTTTCTCATTAGATATTCTTTTTATACTTCCACTGGTGATTCACTTGTTCTCAGCCTTTTGGCAGTGACTAGAGTGCTTGTTTTTATTGTTCATGGATCACATTTATGCATTTCTGCTCTGGTATTTGACTTCACATGACAAATGTTCAGACATTATACATCAAATAATATTTTTTCCCAAAATTCTGCCTATTCTCACTAGTCAGAATGCATTACGTAGGTGGTCAGCTCCCGCAAAAACAGCCAGATAATAAAACTTATTCCCGTCAACCAATTTGGTATTAGCAAACTTAGTCATTCTGACTGAATTTTTTCCTCAGGAGTATGATAACCATGAAAGATAAGTCATGACAGATATAATTTAGGTTGCAAAAGAAATAAAGTTTTCCCCAAATAAAAGCAGGACTATGGGAGGCATGAACCTCAGCAATTAACTTCTTAAGAATAAATTTTTAATGCAACATTTCAATATTCTATTTTATTCAAGAGAGGAATCCTTCATAAGTAAAAGAGCTATTGTCAAACTGTCAGGCATGGCATGAGCTCCAAATATGGCCACTGCTTCCTGGTGAGTTGTAAGCTAACGTTTTTGGTGTTACAATCTGTTCAAAATCTCACATTCTGGACTGTGTGAAGATGACAGAGTAGGAAGGACTCTAGTTCAGTCCTTCCACCAGAACAACTACTAAATAGGGTGGAGCTGTCTGAAACAAATATATGAAACTCCACAGGCCAGAAACATACTGTACAGAATCCAGAAAGAGTATGAATAAGAGGCTGCTAAATTATGATAATGAAAAGTAAATTGCCCTCTCCATGAAGGGGCTTCCAGTGCCCATCACCCACTCACTGCAGTTAGCCACAGGGTTCTGTCCCTGGCAAACTCACTGGTGACAGAAAGGAATGTAAAAATCCTCTTTACCTGGATCAGGGGTGGACATGGCTGATCAATCATCACAACTTTTGATAAGTAAATTCCTATCACTTGGGACCTGGCTCTGAAGGCTGCCATGGTTTCAACCTACCTGAAGAAAGAAAGCAGCCATTGTTTCAAACTACCTTGGGCATGGGCAGGAGCACTGGGGACTTAAGGACACTGTACTTCTTCAAGTCTAGAAGGGGTGAGGTTGTCTGATGGGCTGCAATAGCTTGGCAGGCCAGGAAAACTCAACTTTGGGGAGTAGTCAGAGAAGTCTTAGCACCCTCCATGATCCTTTTTTCAGGCACTATGGAACCACTCTGCATCCATCTGTGGGTGCCTGGCCTTATTTTGGCTGAGAAAAACTGAATTGGGATAGTCCTCTCCAGTGCACCACTCCACCCAGAATTTTCCCTGTAGGCAAAAGCAGCTTGAGACAATGAAAGGAGTATAAGAAGCCATAGAGTCAGACAGTTTGGGGCAAAGGCCTACCTGCTTCAAACATATGAGTGAGGGAGGTCTGTCTCCTTGAAAAGAGAGGGGATGGCCAAACTCTTGTAAATAGAGAATCTACAAAATAACTAACCAGCCAAAGCCCAAGACAAGAGAGAGGCCCCCAACTGATTACATTACATTTGCCTTGGGCAGACCTTCCTGATAGGAGGACTGATATTCAAGAAAATCTCTGTCTCATCAGCAGCTGGTACAAAATTAAGAAAGAGACATCTTAGGAAGTATATCCCAGAGTTAACATCCTAAATAAGAAAATATACCACGTGCAAGCAAAGAGTACAAGATGAAAAGAGAAAGAGGAAATGATAGTTCATCCAAAGGAAGAAGATAAAAAGTCATAAAATACCAATGAAGAAAACCAAAATTTGGACATACTGAACAAAGATTAATAAATGACCTTAAAAGTTCTCAAGGAGATGATGAAAAATACACAGAAAGAACTGAAGAATATAAGGAAAACAGTGGATGAGAAGTGTGAGAATCTTAATAAACAGATAGAAATTTTAAAAAGGAACCAAACAGAACTAATGGAGTTGTAAACCACAATAACAAATGAAAAATGCCCAGGAGGGTTTCAACAGCAGATTGGGATTGGCAAAAGAAAGAATCAGTATACTCAAAGACAAGACAGCTGAAAAGAGCCAGCCAGGATAAATAACAGAAAGAAAAAGAATTATTAAAATCAAAAATAACCTAAAATACCTTTGGTATTTTATTGGTATTATTGGTGTGCCATCCAGTGCACCAATATATGCATTGTGTGAGTAAAAAAATAGAAAAGGCAGAAGTTATATTCAAGGAAATAATAATGAGAGAGAACTTCTCAAATGTAGCAAAAGACATGAAGATACACATCCAAGAAGCCCAAAAAGCATCAAACAGGACATACTTGAAGAAAAATTTACCTTGTCATATGATTATTACAGTGTCCAATGCCAAGAACAAGGGGAGAGCTCTGAAAGCTGCAAGAGAAAGGCAATATATTACATACAATTGGATTGAGGGCTGATTTTTCATCAGAAACCATGGGACAAGAAAGCAGTGGGTTGAATTATTTAAATTGCTAAAAGCAAAAAATGTTAATCAAGAATTGTATATACAGTGAGACTTTCTCAAAAATTAGGGAGGAATTAAAAAGTTCTCATATAAACGAAAGCTGAGGGAGTTCATAACCACTAGACCTGTCTTACAAGCAATGTTAAAAGGAATTCTTCAGATTGAAAGGAAAATTAGACTGTGGTTTCAAGTGGCATAAAGAAATGTAGACCTGTGAAAAAGGTAATAATTTGGATAATTATAAATGCCAGTATTATTGTGATGTGTTGTTTGGAATGTAACAACACTTATTATTTCCTACAAGTGCTAAAATGCCAATATATATATAAAGTAATGATGATTCCATGATTTGGGTCATACAATGTATAAACTTACAAGTGGCAACAAGTACAACAATATAGGGAAACAGAGGGCTATGGAAAAAACATATGTACATGCTATTGAAGTTAAGTTGGTACTAAACCAAATAGAATTATTATATACTTAGGTTGTTGAATTTCAACATCCTCGTAACCTCAAAGAAAATAGATGGAAAATATAATCAAATAAAAGTGAGAAGACACACATTTGTACAAAATGTACAAATATATTTGTATTTGAATACAAAAATGTGCAATTATTTGTACAACACAAGATAGCAAATAAATATAAAACAGCCATTAATGGAAATGAGGGACAATAAAAGTATGACTTACAAAAGCTAAATAGCAAAATGGTAGAATACAGTTCTCTATTATCAGTGCAGACTTTAAATGTAAATAAATTAAACTTTCTGAAATGTCAAGAGGCAGAGATGGGCAGAATGACTAAAAAAACATGACCCCACCATATGTTTTCTAAAAGGAACTCACTGTAATTAAAATATACAAGTAGGTTGAGAGTGAAAGAATGGACAAAAATATATCATATATCATGCATGTGGGAACAAAAGCAGAGTTGACTATAATAACATTAGATAAAATAGACTTTAAGTTAAAATAGTTACACATTACAAAGATGTTCATTATATACTGATAAAAGGGATAATTCAAAAGGAAGATTTCACATTTTTAAATATATATGCATTGTTCTAGTTTGCTACCTGCTGGAATGCAATATATCAGAAACAGAATGACTTTTAAAAGGGGAATTTAATAAGTTGCTAGTTTACAGTTCTAAGGCTGAGAAAATGTCCCAATGAAAATGAGTCTATAGAAATGTCCAATCAAAGGCATCCATCCAGGGAAAGGTACCTTGGTTCAAGAAGATCGATGAAGTTCAGAGTTTCTCTCTCAAGTGAGAGGGCACATGGTGAACATGGCATCATCTGCTTTCTCTCCTAGCTTCTGGTTTCATGAAGCTCCCCGGGAGGCATTTTCCTTCTTCATCTCCAAAGGTTGCTGGCTTGTGGACTCTGCTTCTCGTTGCTATGTCGTTCTGCTCTGCTCTTTCTGAATCGCCTTCATTCTCCAAAATGTTTCCTCTTTTATGGGACCCCAGAAACATCAAGAACCACCCAAATGGGTGGAGACATGTCTTCACCTAATCCAGTTTAACAACCACTCTTGATTGAATTACATCTCCAGGGAGATGATCTAATTACAGTTTCAAACATACAGTATTGAATAGGGATTATTCTGCCTTTACGAAATGGGATTTAGATTAAAACATGGCTTTTCTAGGGGACAAACATCCTTTCAAACCAGGAAATACGCTTAAGTGCAAAGCTCCAAAATACATAAAGCAAATAATGATAGATTTGAAGGGAGAAATTGACATTCTACATTATTTTTAGGAGACTAATAAACCACTATTAGTGATGCATAAAATTTGTAGTGAGAGGAACAATGAGAAAATAGAAGACTTGAATGATACTATAAACCAACTAGAACTAACAGACATATCTAGAATACTTCACCTCTGTACGTAACATCATACTGGAAGTTCTAGCCTTAGCAATTAGGCAACAAAATGAAATAAAAGACATTTGAATTGGAAAGAAAGGAATAAAGCTTTCACTATTTGCCGATGATATGATCCTATATGCAGAAAATTCTGGAAAAGCCACAAAAAAGCTTCTGAAGCTAATAAATGAATTCAGCAAAAAGGTGGTATAAAACTTCAACACCTCAAGATCAGTAGTGTTTTTATAAGCTACCAATCAACAATCAAAAGAAGAAATCATGAAAAAACTTTGATTTGCAATAACAACTAATAGGATAGAATAATGAGTAATAAATCTAACCAAGGATGTAAAGAACTTGTACACAGAAAACAGCACAACATTGCTAAAAGAAATTAAGTAGGACCTAAATAAATGGGTGGGCATTCTGTGTTAATGATTGGGGGCCAAATATCATTAAGATGCCAATACTACTTAAATAAATTTACGGATTCAATGCAATACCAATCAAAATTCCAGCAACCTTCTTTTCAGAAGTGGAAAAAAAAAACAATCTTTGAATTTATATGGAAGGATAGGGGCCCCAAATAGCAAAAGCCATCTTTAAGCAGAAGAATTTAGTTGGAGTACTCACACTTGACAATTTTAAAATGTATTATAATGCCACAGTAATCAAAAGAGCATGGTATTGATATAGGAAGAGGTATATAGACAAGTGGAATCTAATGGAGAACTCAGACTTCAAAAGTCACATTTATAGTCAAATGATTTTTCAAAAGATATGAAAGACCACTTAAACTTTAGAAGTAAACATAAGAAAGTATCTGCAGGATCTTGTATTAGCCAATGGATTCTTAGGCTTTATATATATAAAGCACAAGTAACAAAAATAAATAAATAATTTAGAACCTTACCAAAATCTAAAATTTCTGCATCTCAAAGGGCTTTACTATGACAGTAAAACAGTGACCTACACAATGGTAGAAAATATTTGGAAACCAAGTATCTAATAAAGGTTTAATATCCAGTAAATATAAAGAAATTTTCAACCTAACAACAAAAAGACAAACACCCCAACTAGAAAATGGGTTAAAGATTTGAATAGACATCCTTCCAAATAAGATACACAAGTAGCCAGAAAGCATATGACAAGAGACTCAACGCCATTAGCCACCAGGGAAACACAAACCAAAACCACAACGAGATGCCATTTTACCCCCATTAGAATGGCTGCTATTAAAAATAAAACAGCAAACAACAAGTTTTTGGATAGGATGCAGAAAAACAAGAATACTGATTCATTGCTCACGGCAATGTAGAATGGGGCAGCCACTGTGGAAGACAGTTTAATCATTCCAAGAAAGCTAAATAATGGACTACATTCTGTCCTGGCAATCCTACTGCTCAGTATACAAAATAATTGAAAGCAAGGATTTGATCAGATATTTGCACACCGATGCTTATAGTGGCATAATGCACAAGTGCCAGAAGTTGGAAGCAACCCAAGTGTCCATCAACCAATGAATAGATAAACAGAATGAAGTATATACATTCAGTGGGATTTTATTTGTCTGTGAGAAGGAATGAAGTCTTAATGCATGTGACAACTCAAATGAAACTTGAAGACAACATGTTGGGTGTAATAAGCCATATACAAAAGGACAAATATTTGAATTAATTAGATAAAGCAAACTCATAGTGTCAGAATCTAGAATATTCATTACCAGGGATGATTTAGGGATCAGGAATGAAGTTAAATCATAAAATGTACAGGGTTCCTATTTGGAATTATGGAAATGTTTTAGTAATGGATGGTGGTGATGTTAATACAATATGTGCATGTAAATAACAGCTTTGAAATACATACCTGAGTGTGATTAAATGGGGAGATGTTAGCTTCTATATATGGCTAAAGTAATTTAAAAAAGAAAATGAAACATAGAACTTCACTCACTACACAAACGGTGAACCTTAAGTTAAACTACAGAATATAGTTAATAGCACAATTATAACAGTGCACTATCATCAATTGTAACAAATATTCCCACCAATGCAAATAGTTAATAATAGGATAGTATATGGGAATCTTATATTTTATGCATGACTATTCTATAAATGTACAACTTCTTCAATAAAGAAGAAAAGTTTTAAAAGAATCACGTTGTGGGGTTGGCCACATTGGCTCAGCAGGCAGAGTTCTCGCCTGCCATGCCAGAGACCTGGGTTTGATTCCCAGTGCCTGCCCATGTAAAAAAAAGAAAAAAAAATCACATTGTGTAACATTCTAGTCATTTTAAAGGCAGTTGAAAAATCTTTTCTTTTGTTACTAATCTAAATTATTTTTGTTGAACACGTAATTTTTATCTGCTAATGATAATGCGAACAAAATTGTTAATTCTCTCACATCTACCCCCTCTGACAAAGCAAACTATTGGTGTTTGTTTCTTCACTATTCTCATGAAAACACCTATGCTAAAGGTAGTTAAAATTAATTATAAATATTTCTTATCCAAAGAACAAACAAACCACTTTCACTTAAATGTCAACTCTCGGCATTTTTATAAAAACACAGAGGGTGATTTTGCATTCCTGCACAGAATGAAATAAACATTTTAACCTAATGAAGTGCCACTTTATATATGAAATATGATATTTTGGTTTAGAATTTTTGTCTAAAATGATTTGCAAAAAAAAACAAACAAACAGGGGTTTATTTTTTAATTATTTTAATTATTTAATTATTTTTAATTATCTATGGAACTAGTGTTAATTGCTGTCCAGATTTGCTTGGGGGGTTTTCTAGATTTTGATAACAATGGGTCATCTTTTTCTTTTTCTGTCCTTACTGTTCCCCTGATGCCATAAATCTCTTATTAAGAAAATGCTGCAGACATATTTTACTCGTTGTATGAGTTACACCATGAACCTTAGTGTATAAGAAATGCTATAGTTCTGTCTTTTCTAAATTAAAACAAATTTTCCCCAAGGATTCCAAACTATCATAAGCAAGAGGCCTAAAATTAGTCCTTTCCTTTGGATTCTTCACTTTGGTTTATGACACAATAAGGTGATTTAATATCTGGATATTTAGGGTGAAAAAAATTCTGTATGTGAAACCCTGTGATTGCTTCCAAAGATGCTTCTTACCCAGGTCTGGGCCAGGTAACACACAGAAGGTGTGTAGTATCTCAGGGGGTACATTGTCTTTGAGCCAGGCCAATCATGGTAATCATTTACCAACTTTCTTGACATCAACACAATCATGTATCCAAGGTGCTACCACCTCCAAAGGATTGGTTGCACTGAGAGCAGTTATCTGATTTAACCCAATCTCAGTTGTTCTAAAACTTAGCAAAATACCCGAGATTAAATACTTTCAATATCCTTCCCCATTCACTCCAAACCCAAGATGTTAACCCTTCTCAATTTGTACTGTTGGTAGGGAACCTATCCTGATACACTATTAAAGGGAACCTACCATTCTTAACCCTCCTCTGAAGGTAACAGAAAATCAGAACCTCAGAACATCTAGTCTGGCTTATCTATTGAAAAGGGAATAAAAATATTTCTTATACATTCTTGAAATTGAAGTTGGATTCTTGAGAAGGCAATCTCGCAGGTGATTAGAAGAACTCTCCCATCTCCTACCTAACCAAGTTCAGTAGTTCTGTTTATACTTCACTTTTCCATTCCATTTTTCTTCTTTTTCTTGTATATTTAAGCTTTCCATCACACATGGATTCTTACCATAACCAAGCCTTTATCATTAAACAACATCAAAAATAAACAAAAAAGCTTAGAGGAAATAATTCCTGAAATTCAGCATCATACTCTAGGTATCACTATTCTCTTTACTATTGACAGCATTCTTCTCTAAAGAGTTATCTATATGTGCTTCTGCCAATTTAACTGCTACCCTCCTTATTTGTCTTGATTCATCTTCTACCAATACCATCCCATCAAATTAATTCTTACTATGTTTACTAACTCAAATGACATTTCTCATCTCTCATACTTTGCTTGCTCATTAGAATTAATACTGTTGAACCACATAGTGTCTTTTAAAAAATGTGTATCCTTTGTATATTTTTAAAACTCTCCTTGTCTTTTTTTCCTTATTTTCACTAATATTTCTTTGTATTCTTGGTAATCTTGGTCATTTACCTGGATCTTAAATGTTGGCATTCTACAAGTCATGGCTTCAGAGTTCTTCCCTGTCTTACCTCATTCTTACTCACAGTGTCAGTTGTTCCTTACATGCATATGACTCAGAATTTTAAATGCCTGTCTTCCTCTTCTTTAAGGAACTCTATAAATGTCATATAAATGTAGTTAATTATTTCTGTCTCTCCTTGTTCTATTTTTCATGTGTCTGTGACCAAAGCCAATCTTGCTACTCAACAATTACTAGCTTCTTTAGGAAAATTTCAGTAGCATCTGTGGATTAGATGGAGGCTCTATGCACCTTGAACAACCTTATTACCAGGTTTTTATAGCAATAGTCTTGAGCCAAATTCTGACAATTATAAAAATTATTAATAATAATAATATAATAATAACAAAAATTGTCATACATCTCTCTATCATGTTTACATATGCATCTTGAACTCCAGGGCAGACAAAAATTTTTGGTTGCAGAAACAGCAAACATTACTCTCATGTCCATGGTGAAGGGGGAGGACACAGAACAAACAGAGCACAAGACCTTGAGCCCAACACCCAAGGTAATGGTGTTTCTTAGGGTTGACAGGTCATTGTATGTTGTTTATGTAAGAACTGTGGAAACTGTTCCATCTTTTTAACAAATCCTGAACATTTGCTCACTTTGCCAATGAAAAATGCTTCCAACATCATTTGTAATAAGTAATAAATCACCTGGTATAGATTTTGATGTTGATATGACATGATTAAGCAGCATTCTGGAGAGTATGGGCTCTTGATTAAGGTACATCAATCTTACACTCTTTATATTAAAGTAATTTATAGTAAATGACCACAAAGTCCAAATAAAACAAATTTATTCACTCCCATAAGATGCACTTCAAAAATTCATCATGCACCCCCTTAAACTTTTCCCTTTTCATGGTTTCTAATGTCAATGAATGTCATGAAAATAGATTCAATTCCCTGGCTCATTCTCTCTATATCCAAATCATTATAAGAAACAGTGTATCAACTTTGCATTATAAAAATTTCTGAATTTTCTTTATCATTCAGAATCTCTACTACCAACACCTTTGTCCACATTATCATCACATCTCACCTGGCAATAACCTTTTAAATGGCATTTAACACCTACTGTTACTTTCTGGTTTATTCTCCTCAATACTGGATTTAAACAATGGCTTCTCTTTGTTCTTAGGATAAAGATCTAAATCAACGGAGAAGCTATTTCCTCAGAAAAGCCTTCTTTGAAACCTTTAGATTAGGTCAGATGCCACTAGTTATTAAGATACCATATTGTTCTATTATAAAGAAATGACTTTTGTTGTCATTTTATCATTGCCTGTGTGACAGTTACACATGGGAGCAGAGCAAAATGATTTTTTTCTCATTATCCTATCTTCAGTGACTAGTACAGTGTTTACTGATGGAAAGTAGGCCTCAAAATATATTTACTAAGCAGATAAATAAAGTTCAAGCTGTTCTCTCTCTCTGCTCTGAACCTGATTTGCTTTCACCAATCTTCTAAGTCCCATTAAAATTGAATTTCATTTTTACTTAGTCCAGAAGTTTTCAATTCTAATATAATTATTTGTCAAGCCACACACTCATGCACAAAAAAACACAGGCTCCATGCCTAAACAATAAAATAAAATTTCTGGCTAGTGGGACTCAAGCACCAGATTTTGTGTTTTTTTTTTTTAATTTAATCCCCCCAAAATATATAGTATATAGTCAGGGTTGAGAACCAATTGAGTTTTTCTGAATTTCTGGTTTGAGTCATGTGTCCAGTTTTTACATTTTTTTGGCACCAATGCTACTATATCTTAGTTCACCATATTAGCCAACTCCATGTGCCCTTTCAGGATTCCTACAACACCTGTAATTCCTTATGTTTAAATAATGATAGGGATTCAAATAATCTTAACCAAATGTCAAATCTCTATTATTGTAATTTCTAACTGGTTCACATTATAAATCTGGAAACTTCCAATAGTAAAATCTAGTAAAAAAGCTGCAAATTAGATTTAATGTTTTTTACATCAGCATAGCATCACTGACTAAACATTGACAACTAATTGATAATATGCCCCAAGTCTGTGTTACATATGTTTTCTGAGCACTTTAAAAATATTAAATCATAGATTACATTATTTAATCCCCTCATAATGCTATGAGTTAGGTACTATTATATCCTGACCTAACAGATTAACCAACCATGCATCTTAACCATTACAATGTACCATCTTGCATATTTAACCAGTCTCCTATACAGCCTTCCTTAGTTATTGCCACCACTTGCATATGGCACTGACATGAAATCCTCACACCCTACTCTTTTTAAACACATTATTTCCCTTTTTCTGGTTTAGCATAGTCTTGTTAAAAATGTGTTCATAAATGAGTTTATTCATATATATGTAATCTAATGAGTAGAGAATATTGTGCTACTATTATTGATACATCTATTATTATGCTTATAATTTTCTCTAATTTTATTTTTGTAGCATGAATACTTGCTTTGATTTTACTTCATTATTTATCCAATGTGCATCAAATATATTACAGATAATTTATTATAAAAAACTTAGCTATGATTCTTGCATTTAAATTTACAATTAAAGATGATCTCTAGAGTCTAAAGGAAGGTATGAAGGAGAGAGATAGGGAGGATAAAGCTTCCTTGGACTTGACTTTGATCACTACCAAAAATTTTATATTCACTCACCTTGGACTCTTCCTAAAAGGTGTACCTCAGTTTTAGCTTCTACTACTTAACCTTGATATTGGTCAATCATACCAGCTCAGATTATGGTAAAACCCTGTCTAGGGTCAGAGAATATGATATTTCCATAAAAAGAAGATTTACACAATGTTTAGTAGGTTGTAAGAATGGTCAGTTGTATCTAAATCTAACCTAATTGAATTGCTGTAACTTAAAATAATAAGACCTCCTGGTAACCAAAACAAAATGAGAAACATAAAGGGTAATATGAGCTTTGGTTAGCATTCACACAGTGTTGCAAGTTTCTTCAATAAAATATAAATATCAATCACAGCTGACATTTATTGGTTTCATATTAAACTATGCTGGAGGTTTTTTACATATTTATCCCTTACAACAAATTTATGAAGTAAGTATTATTATTCACTTCACCTTTCAGATGATTAAACTGAGGTTCGAGAAATTAAGTTACAGACTAATGCCACACAATATATTGGTTGCTTGAACTGGAATTCAGCACAGTATGGTGCTGTAAACTTATATATCTACATATACCAATGGGACATTTCAAAAAATCTTGCTTTTTAATAAATAAATAAAAATATATAGATGCTGTTTAGTGAAACCAAGGAATCCTATGGAGATTAAGTTTGTGTTGAGAGATTGAACTGGTTTGTATTTTAAGAGAACTATTTGACATTGTTTATCTTAATTTTTCTTTCAATGGAAGCCAGCACATGTATCTTTCAAACTTTTCACTAACTTGGATGAGGCAATTTTGGTGAGACAATTGCAATCAAGGTATTTGTTATGCTTTTACATGTATATTATGCATGTCATGTAGAGTTTTCTTAAGGACTTAATACAGTTCTGTGACATGTTTATTACTCAACCAATCTCTAAGTGAAATATTTACGAGGTGCCTACTATTATGTTTCCTAATATTTTTTCTTTAATTTCAAGATGTATTATAAAGTCACATTTTTACTTCAAAAATAAAGTAAATCTTAATCTTAAACAAAAATAATGTTTATATAATGTCTCTTAGCCATTAAATACTACTCTCATGGAAAATTTAAATCTCAATAAAAGGAGCATAAAATAAATGAGGGATGTGAGTATTTTGGGTAAAGTATTTGGGGTATAGGAAAATAGTCTATGTATTTAGAACATATCCTCTTGTTCAGTGGTCTCTATATATTAAAACTATTTCCTCTAACAAAAAGGAAGTCAAAAAGTTTCTGAAATTCCATCAGTGGCTTTGAGAATAACATATAGACAAAAGGCATATGAGTCCCTAGCTCTCAGAGGACTTAATCTAAGTGCAGTTTAAAACCCAGATTAATTGAATAATGTGTATTTGCATGACCTGAAACAGAACAGTATCACAATAGCATCATATGCCTAGACCTTTTATTACAGATGACTTAAGAAAAGGAAAAAAAATTAAGAAGCTCTCTGAAATTTCATTTAAATTATTATACAATGATAAGATTAAAAAATAAAATCTAAAAATAAATAGGTGCAACCACAAAGTGTGAACCGTAACTATTGTTCAATAAATAATAGTTGAAAGAATAATTCGTGGACCTAAAGATTAAATTTTGTCTCAGCATATTTGGAATATAACAAGGCTACTGATTGTTGAATGGATTAATTAATAAGAAATATTTTAATTAATAAGCCTTGACATGAGGCAATTTCAGATAATTGACTCTTGGTTAGAAGAAAATAATAGAGTTCTAAGATTTTTCCAAATATCAAAAAATAACTTGAAACCAAAAACAGTGATATATTTTAAGTGTATGACTGGCAATGCAAAGAGTGGGATTAAGGCCAAATGAACTGCCCATCAGCAAAGATTAATTTAGATAACCTGTGAGTCAGGAGATTCAAATTGAAAGGTAATCAAATTGTATAATGAAAGCACTCCCTAGGGACATGTAATCCACCTTAATTATGTCTGAATATTTAAAGTGTATGTCTTTGTCAATTCAATATCTATCTTCCTTAGGGTCCAGAGATGAAAAAAAGAGAGAGAAAAAAAAGCAATTATGTATTGTTGGTTGTTGTGAAAGTACCCAAAACTCATCTGTTTTCCGAATCAGCTCATCTGTTCTGCAAAAGAAACATAAGCTATTGAAAAATTAATAGAGAGATTTTAAAAATGCAATCCAACCGCTCATTAACATCCTCAACAGGTTTAGGAAATATATCAGATATTGAAAATGTAATTGTTGATGATCATCATCATATAAACAATATGTTTATTCTTCTACAGCATGGATAAGTTTAACAAGAATTGAAGGAATCATCAATTCATTATTAACAGTAAGCAAAGAATTGATATACTATGAGACAGAATTTAAAAAATATTTATCACAATCTTGTGTTAGTAATCATAGATTTTAGTGTGCTAAGTACATAAATATATAAGCGCATAGTTTAAATTACATTTTTAAGGTAATACTGGACTTTTAGGTGTTTTAGTATTCATTAATTCATTTACACATTAATTCAATTACGTAATCATTTATGTATATTTTTGGAGCATTTTAAAAATAGAAGGCCAGGTATGCACTGGCTGTGGGAGGGAAAGATGAATTCAAACATACTCAAATTATGGGTCTCAAGCAGAATGCATCTTTATGTTACAGGGGAGAAAACACATACACTAGAACCTGATTAAACATACCATAAGAGTAAATACAACAAAGAATGCAAATGGACTTCAACAAAAGTTATTTTCAAATATTGCTAATACCTCAACTAAATGCAGCTATTAACTACAGCTCATCACAGTTATCATGATATAGTGAGGAGTGTGATTGGTTTGCCAGACAGAGGAGTGGAGAACATTTGTCTAGATAGGGGAAGGAAAGGAGATGGGATGCAAAACATAATGAGAGGTCCTGAACCAGGATAGATTTGCCATCAGAGCTATTAACCAGGGAAATCACCTCAGCTAAAGGAGCAGGTTTAAATTTTCAGAAAAAGCCAAGTTGATCAATCCAGTGTGATTCAATTAATAGAGGTCCAATAATGCCAAATTCAAGACTGTAGACATAGATCTAAATTTTCTGGAGAATGGTTTAAAAATCTTGATTGTGCATTATACAGAAGATAAGTGCTAGAATAAGAAAGCATTCCATTCATCATGTATGTTGACCATGGTCTGGATTATTGAGAGAATTTGTAAAATCTTCTTAAAACGTATTTAAAACCATTATTGCATACAGGTTAAGAGATGTTACATATAAGTATTATTTTTATTTAATATATTTTTAAAATTCCCTATATGTTTGAAGCAAAAAAAAAGAGACTTTTTTCTGATATGGTTAAATACATATTTATTTAGGGAAATAATTCTCAGGTTAATTCTAGATATCACATATGCCCCTTAAATTCTAATATTCTGGTAAAATTTCCAATAATTATCTCAGTAAAAACAGTTTTTAAAAAAAAATTAGAATCAAGGGATTTCTCCATTAAATTCATGAGCTATGTGGATGATGTATAGTATGCTGAAAGGTATGATTATGCAAGCACAAAGCATTTGAGAGAATAAGTGAACAATTTTAGGAGATCATCCTACAAATTATAATGAATAGACAAAAACATTGTTCAATATGACCTTTTCCTTTTATATAATTAAAGAAAATTATAGAAGAGGCTCATAAAGAGCCTTGATACTTATTTCCTATTTTTTACTTATTTCCTCTCTCCAAAAATTTAAATAACTACAAGCCAGCCATAATAGAGAGATGTGTTGGAGAAATCAAAAGGACAATTCTTGCTGTTTAAATAGGTTTAAAGAGAACAAATCTGGACATCTGCAGCAGAACTCTTGGATGAATTGAATCTTTAGGGTCCAGTTGGAAATGTTTGAGAGACAAGACAGTTTTGTTAATGACACTGTAGTAATTCATGTTAATTTAGGTCAGATTGCTGCCTTCCCAGGACAACAAATTATGATACCAGCTCTTGTCAAAAACAACCTACATGTTACATATTCGATTGGTGACACATATTAGGGCTTTATTTTTTTCCTTTGTGTTTAAGTCGCTTTTTTTTTCTGTTTTGTTTTGTTTTGTTTTGTTTTGCCAGAGGCCAGCATTTAAGGAAGAATTCATTAAATGATATCATTCCGTCAAAATTTTATGCACAAGGAGAAAAAAAAAACTATTTTTGTAACTGAGCAGACTTGATAATTTGTTGGGAAAGCTCACTTTCTTAGAATAAGAAATGGGACATTTTCTTTAAATATGAATTAATTTGATTTTTCTCACATAACTTTTGGGGTAAAATCAAGATGGTGAAGGTAATCTGAGTTCTCCTTTTGCCCACATTGTGAAACTTTTGAAAGTCACTGAGGATTAACTATAGTTTGTCTTGCTGTATCTTTCAACTCTGATTATATTTATTGCATTATATTTTTTAAAATTTCCATTAATCCACAGAAATTCTGTTACTTCTCTTAAAATACAGAACATAAATATATTTCTTATCACAGTAATAAAATGATTTTGACTTTTTTTTTTTAAGAAACCTTATGTTGCTCTTATTACCTCAATTCTTACCAAGTTTAACAAGAGTTAATGGGGCTAAAACTAGATCAAACCTTAAATACTATAAAAATTAAGTCATTGTCTTTCTTCTATTCTCACTCTTTCTATCTCCTCCATCCTCACAGATATCTATGATATATAGAATATTTGAAATTACCTAATTCCCCTCAAAATGTAGTTACTTATTGCATAAGATTGACTACAATATTTTACATTCCATATGATGCACCATTTCAATTATAATTGTTGCCTGTTTTACAAAATGGTAATACATAAATTTGTGCATGAAATACATCCAAGACTTATAGACTTTCATTTGTAAAGCTAATGCCTTTGGTAGGGACATTATTGCTGTATTTAGAAGATGTGTTTATTTGTAATCCAATATCATAATGAAAATATTAGCATATAAGTGCCTTCTTTTTTAGTTACTAAAATAATTCAGTGTAAAAATACATTTCTCAATTTTGCATATGCAGAACTTAATGTTTCAAAGCAATTTCCAGAAGCTATTATCTTGTTATTTACTTATTTATTCTCTATCGTGCCCAAATAGAAAATACTGCGAGGTTTTGAATCTTGGCTGAACAGTTGCTGCATATCCCATATGCCTAGAATAGTGCCTAGAAGAAAATGGGAATCCTTTTAATATGTACTAAAGAAAAAAAGTGAATGAATGAATGATTGACAAGCTCATCAAAATTTTTTGCTTCAAAAGTTATATTCCACTATATTCACATCTATTTTTTCTGAAACATTATACTATCTTTAAGTCATTAAACATTCATTTAGTTCGTATTAATTCCAACATTCCATGCATTATGATAAATATATTTATAATAATATTTATAATAATAATATATTTATAATTATAAATATATTTATAATAATTCCATGAATTATTTCAACAAAACTGGGATTGTTCTAGAATATCATTAATGAAGTTTCAATTTCATATTCAAATCTGCATGAAGACCTGCTTTTACTTCAAATCCTGTTTCTGTTTATCCTTAGTAAATTATTGTTTATGTCCTATTTTTCCAAGCCTTAAGGTAAAATAATAATCATTCTGATTCTTCAAATCTTATCTTGAAATTATGGTTCTATTTTTACAACTCTGAATTTTGAGTTAGTGTACACTAATTCTGAAAATGTGATGCTTGAAATGAATTTCAATTCTTTGTTGCTTTGAATAGCTAAATAAGTTATCATACTCACAATTTTAGATTTTCAAAAATTGATAAAACACTAGTAGAAGTATTTTGGTTATGTGGGTTTGCTGCATTACAATAAGAAATTGCATATGATTAATGATAAATACTAAGCATAACTTTACCAACAGCAAAGGTCATAACTAAATGGCAAGTAGTCCAGTAAAGTTTGAACCCAGATTTCCAGCTGCTTTATTCTAAGCCTATCTGGAGACTCATGAGTGAGAATAAATTACTGGTGTCTTAATCAATGGAGAATCAAAAATAGTGCCAGAAGGAGGATCTTCTTTTTGTTCCCTTTGAGACCAAAGCCAACAAAAAAGGTCATGATTAAGAACAACATTAATGATCCAAGAAAATATTCTTCCCTTCAGGTGGAAAGAAAGATTGAATTCCTGCCAACAACAATCTCTTCTACTGTACTTTGTTACTTCAGGAGTACAGATGGTTATTTCAAATGAATTTTTGTATCTTAAGAGTCCTTTCGGAATTAGGGTAAACTTTGTTTAAGAGGAGGCAAAGAAGAGCAGAAGTTGGGGGAGTACAGTAGAAAGTAACTGTAATGCAAATTATGGAATACTCTAAAATATAATTAAAAGTGTTGTTTCTCTCTATATAGAATACATGGTAGGTTATGTATTGCTTTGGTCCAGGAAAGCTGCCAAAGCACAATATACCATAAATAGACTAGCTTTTAACAATGGAGACTTGTTATCATCTTACAACCTTACAGTTCTGAGCCAATGAAAATGTCCAAATCAAGGCATTATCAGATGATATGTGTACTCTTCTGTCAGATGGCAAAGTGCATGGCATCTGCTGATCTCTCCCTTCTTTTATGGTTTTCATTGCTTCCAAATTCTGGCTTCATTGGTTCCTCCCTGTTTTCTTTGATTTTCTTTCTCAGCTTTTGTGTGTGCCCTTCTTGCTCAGCTTTGTCTTTCTCTTTTTCTCATTATCATATAAAAGACTCCAGTATGAGTCTTTTATGATACAACTCCCCTAGGGCATGCCTCAACTGACATAGCATAATTTAATGGTCCCATCCACATGAATGGACTAGCTTTATGAATGTGATCTTTTCCCCCTGTCTATTTGCAATGTGATTCCCAGGGGCATGGACCTTCCTGGCTATGTGGGACAGAAATCCTAGAATGAGCTGAAACTCAGCATCAAGGGATTGAGAAAATCTGGACCAAAAGGGGGAAAAGCAAAAAGAGACAAAATAAAGTGTCAATAGCTGAGAGATTCCAACGGAGCCCAGAGGTTATCCTGGAGGTCATTCTTATGCATTAAATAGATGTCACCTGTTTAGTTAAGGTGTAATGGAGTGGCTGGAGGAAACTGCCTGAAAATGTGGAGCTATGCTCCAGTGGCCACATTTCTCAAAGATAATTATATGATGATATGGCTGTTGCAGTGTAACTGTGTGGTTGTGAGAGCCTTATGTCTGATGCTCCTTTTGTCTACCTTATTGACAGACAAGTAAAACATATGGATTAAAAATAAATAAATAATAGGGGGAATAAACGTTAAAATAAATTTAGTAGATTGAAATACCGGTGATCAGTGAAGGGAAGGGGAAAGGGGGTATGGTATGTATGAATTTTTTTCTGTTTCCTTTTTATTGTTTTTTCTGAATTAATGCAAATGTTCTAAGAAATGATCATGATGATGAATATACAACTATTTGATGATAGTGTGAGTTATTGATTATATAACAAGAATGGAATGATCATATGATAAGAATGTTTGTGTTTTATATGTGGTTATGTATCATAAATAAAAAATAAATTAATTAATACAAGAATATGATCTTTTCTATGGCCCAGAAGACCTCCAAACCATTTTTGTAATGTATGTTATCATGGCTGAATATTTTATACAAACTCACACTGATAGCATAATGAGTGATATCTTTTCTCATCTGTCCAGCCAGTGATGGCTGAAATTACCTTAAGAGAAACACTTACCATTAATACGGTTTTGAAAAAATAATTTATATAGCAAATAATTAAGATAAAGGAAATTAACTACAATTCATCTTGAAGTATCAATGGCTACAGAAAACTAGTGAGAGTTACAAGAGTAGCCATCTCAGGGTCACAGGAAATGAAAGAATGGATAAGGACACAATATAGATAATATTTGTAACACAAAGACAAACTCTTTCTGTTGCATTATTTTTCCTTGATCTAGGAATCAGTTAGAAATCCCACTGAAAGTAAACAACAAAAAGACAAACAATCTAATTAAAAAATGGGCAAAAGACATGGACAGACCCTTTTTCAAAGAGGAAATACAAATGGCTCAAAAGCTTATGAAAAGAGGCTCAACTCATTGGCTATTAGGGAGTTGTGAATCAAAACCACAATGAGATATCATCTCATACCTACAAAGAATGGCCATTATAAAAAAAAAATAAAATACAAACTGCAAGCTGGAGAGGAAAGCCGAATTTATTCACTGTTGGTGGGAATATAGAATGGTGTAACTGTTCTGGAAGACAATTTGGTGGTTCCTCAGGAAGCTAAGTATAGAATTGCCATATGATACAGTAATCTCATTACTAGTTATATATTAAGAAGAAATTAAGACAAGGACACAAGTATTTTCACACTGATGTTTATAGTCGTATTATTCATGATTGTCAAGAGATGGAAAGAGCCTAACTGCCCACCAATGGACAAGTGGTCAAACAAACTGTGGTATATACTTATGATGGAATATTATGTAGCTGTAAGACAGAATAAAGTCATGAAGCATGCATTATCATTGATGACTCTTGAGAACATCATGATGTGTGAAAGAAGCCAGAAACTAAAGGACAAAACTATATTGTTTCACTACTATGAGCTAACATTAATGAGTGAACTTTGAGAGTTAGAGTTGAGAACACTATTTATGAGAAGATAGAAAGAGGGTAGAGATTAGGCATTTGATGTTGAAGGAATACAGAATGTTCAACAGGACTGATGTAAAGATTCAGAAATGGATAGTTCAATACTATCTGATAATAGTGAAGCCAAACAGCCCTAGGAGTTCTCAGAGAAATCGAGACCTCAACCAAGGGCATATGCCGTGAGTGTTCTTGAAAAAGAACAAGAAAAAGAATTCAAGGACTTGTTAGAGTATACAAACATATAGTTTAATAAGCTCAAGGCTGGAGAACCTTTGGAGTTCTCAGCCAGATGCTGGGGAGCCCTTTAGTTCTAGGCTTGATGCCAGAGAGCTCTGAGAACTTTCTTCTGGATGTCAAGAGAGCCAAGAGAAGTCTTCTCAGAGAAGTCTAGACCCGGACGAGGGGCTGACACATGAAAGTTCTTGACTTAGCCACAGGAAACTCAGCCCCAGGAAGAAAATCAAGGTCTAGTTAATGTGTACAGTCAAAGAATCCAAAGACTAGCCAGGGTGTACAGCTCAAAAGTTTAATATTCAGTGAAGGTACGTGCTTGAAGATGAGTGAGGGCATCCTTCAAAGGAGAAGAAGCAGTTTGAGATGAGAGTTCTTGCATTATAAGGACTTCAGCAGACTTTCCCTTCTGGTTATATTAATAAAGGATTGATATGCTGCTCTTTTCATTGGTTCTTTTTGGGTGCCCACCTGAGTGAGGTCTATGTGTGTTGGGGATAGGTTCATGGGAGCTGGGTGTGTGTGTGCCAAAAGGAACTTTTTGTTATGGGGTTTGGGTCACTTCCTCTCCCTTTCTTCCCTAGCTAGCCTGCTTCATTTGCCACTCAGAGAATTCTGTTCCTTAATCTTAAGAGGTGCTGAAGTAAGGAATTCAGTTTTCTGTAACTGCTTTCTGCAATAGTTAGGGCACTGTCCCTGCTTATAATGGAGCAGAATTCTATGACTATCATATCTAACGATTCTTCTGGAAGGGTGTGGGTTTTTCTGCATCTTTCTTGTTCTGATGTGACCCTATGACCCCTTTGGTTGTCTGTCAAGATTTTACAAGGTTATCCAATTGGTACTATGACCTCTTACTGATGAGGCACTGAATTGGAGAAAGAGAGAGAGAGAGAAAGAGAGAAAGAGAGAGAGAGAGAGCTAGGAGAACTAGGGTGGCTAGCCCTATTAAATAGAAAAGGATGGAGTGAAGAATAGCACCTATTTTTGGTGACAGAAACTCAAATAAATCAAATTGAAGGTCTTGGGACTCAGTAGACAATCAACTGGCCTGGTCTCTAAAGGAGTTAATATCCTATACTATCTTTGAGCTCTGATTAACATAAAAAGAACAATCCTCTTCCAAGAATGTATATGTTCTTTCATGGGCTGCTATAAGGGTATCTAGGGCTTAGTGATTTGGGAAAATCATGTCCGCTAATTAATTTACTTGAGATTATAAAAAGATTAAGGTGGAAGATATTTGCTTGATATTAGTGGATAGTTCAAGGGAGAGATTATGGTGGAATTATCTCTGTACAGGCTATTATTGCAGCTTCAGCAGCCACAGCTCCCTAAGCCCAGTGGTAGCAAGGAATGGGATTAGGAACTGGTCTGCTTTTTTATTCAAGTTTGGACTGACAGGTTAAGAAATTGGCAGTGGAAAAGACTTATTTTCAGTTTTTTGTTTGTGTACTGGGACTACACATGCAAAGTGTATGTCCCTGACCACCATTGGGGTAGGAAAAGGTAGATTTTTATGTCCGCAAAGAAAGAATAGTCTCTGACTGAAGTTCTGAGAGAGCAAATGTTAGGTTGCCTACTGATCTGGATGATTCACTGATGGTTGCTGATGTGGCTACACAGAGTTTGATTCAGTCTTGAAAAACCATGCTCCACTGCATGCTTAAAGCCAGGGCCTTGTGTGGGATCTCTCCCCTTCTCCTGTCAGCAATGGGGGCAGTCTCTTTTCCAGTGGCCTTCTTTTTTGCATCAAGGAAAAGATCATGGTGGCCCATCCAGGTCAGAGCACTCTTCACTTCAGTGTATCATCTTCCCAATATTTAATACAGCTGCCTTTCTATTCTGTTTGGCCTTTGGAGTTACTGTGAGGACACAAGGTGCTATTCACAGTAACTGCTATTATATGAGCTTGTCTCTTGTCCTGTTGCTGATCCCACTGGACCCTCTCCAGTTTTTCAGTACTGTCTCTATTTTAAAAAGACTAAAGGCAGAGTCTAGAATCTCATTAAAGGAGGGTTGTGGACTTATAGCCATTTTCTGCAATTTCTTCTGAATATCTGGGCATGACTAACTAATAAAATTTTCCCTTCCTGGGAGTTAGAGTCTATGTTGGTATATTTCTTCCAGTCTTCTAATAAGCAGGGCCCTCATCTTTCTCACGGGTAACCCCTTTAATATTATAATTTATTGGTTTATTAGTGCATTCCTTTTCATTTCTGCTACAAGACAGCAACCATATAATCTCTGTGTCTTAAATCTGCTTGACCTCACTGGCAGTTCTCATTATTAGGGACTACAGTAGTTTCTGGTGGATATTGGCTTGGCTGGGTTGCTGCTAGGTTATCTACATGGGCTTAGACTTCTGTCCATATACAAAGTTTTTCTTCTGATGTGTAGCAGGTGGATATAGAATATGGATGTCTCCCCAGTTTAGGTTCAAAGAGTGAAAGATATTGAAATTATTTGGCAAACTTATGTGGGTCTTCTGAAAACACACTAGCTTCTGTTTAGATTGGGCTAAATTGGTCATAGAGACAGGCTGATATTGGGGCTGGGCCATAATATTTTTCTTTAGGCCATATAGTTGAAAAGTGTCCAAATGTTTCAGGAGTCATCCAAGGGAAGAGTTGGTGGAAATCAAAGGAGAATTAGCCATGTTTTACTGTTCAGCTTTTTGTCCCTATTAGAGGGAGAGAAAGACAGAAGGATAGAAAAAGAGGGGGGTATTCAGAATTAGGCATTTTCATGGAAGGCTCCCAACTAAACCTCTATGAGAGGCTAAAATCTTAGGCCCTGTGCCATTTGAGAGTATTACGTACACCAGAAAAGCCATGTTTTAATCCTGATTCAATCTTTTGGAGGCAGTTATGTCCTTCAATCCTAATTTAATACTATAGGTTGAAAATTTTTTGATTAGATTATCTCCACAGAGATGTGACGTGCCCATTTGTGGGTATAATCTTCTGATTAGATGGAGATGTGAGTCCATCCACTCCAGTTGGGCATTGATTAGTTTACTTGTATCCTTTAAAGAAAAGAAATATTTTGGAGAGAGTCAGAAATGACAGAGCCTACAGAAATGACAGAATTCTCAGAGCTAATAGAGAGAGCAGATGTAGATGCTTGGAGAATAGTTGCTTCAGAGAACAGAGACACGGATGTTTAGAGATACTTGGAGCCCAGCAGAGATGTTAAGCAAGCCAGAACCTGGAGAGAGACAAGGGAAGCTATGAGATGAAAGCCAGCCCCAGAGAAGCAAAGTGAGGAATCCCCACATGGGCAGAGACTAAAAGCTATGGAGCTCAGAATCAAGGGACCAGCAAATGCCAGTCACTTGACTTTACAACTGACAGAAGTGTTCCAGACCCATTGGACTTTCTGGAGTGAAGGTAACCTCTTATCACCTTAACTTGGACATTTTCACTAGCTTACAATTGTAAATTTTTAACTTATTAGAGTCCCTTTTTAAAAGCTGTTCCATTCTAGTATATTGCATTCCAGCTGCTTACAAACTAACACAGGCCTCATCCTAGACCCAGCAACCACCCTTGCCTGAGGGTCCCTGGGGCTTGTAAGTAAGATCACAGGATAGGAAAGCCCTCAATATAGGGAGAATTCATCCCTTCACAGGAGTTTTTAAAGGTATTTGGGTAGTTCTCCAGGCATTTTAAAAAGTTATGGAGGGACTGTGCCTCGTGAGATGTGGAAGTCAGATGCCACATAAATATTAATTATTCATAATTATAAATTATGTCTCTGACCAGACTGGGGACCCCAAAGTCAAAATAAGAAGTGTCTAAAGAAACATCCAACTATTTTAAAAGTTATTTAAACTTTATAAATGCAATGTCCACAGTCTAGGGTAAAAAATGTTCTCTCTTGTAATCTCCACAGACAGTAGAACCCCTCTCAGAGTTATGAACAGGCCAATAAGGGCCTCTACTTGACTGAATTCCCTTGTACTTTTAACTTGAAACTTTAAACCATTCCCACACCCCCATCTTTTTGTACCAAACCTTCCAGCCCCCTTTAGCTGATTCATTCATATTCAACAAAGGTCTTAAGAGGCTCTGAGTGCAAGGATAGGTGAGACTGAAAGAATGCAATCTGGTCTGTGGGAACCCTACATCTTTGTTTTAAATGCCTCCACCTACTAGATCTCTTTCACTTAAAGCTGTGACTGAGATAATTAGAAAAGGTCCTAGCCCTTTTTCCCAAGAAAGCCCTTCTGGTGCCCCAGAAAAATTCCAGGAGTAATTTCTTTCCAATGTCTAGGATTATTTACAGTAATTACAAAATCAAGGCTTTAAGCAAGATTCAGATAGTACCAATCTATTGTAGAGTGTGAAGGTGGCAAAGAGAGCTCAATGATGTATAGCACATAGATTGGCCAGAGAATTCCTGCATGACTTGGAGAGTTCCTCCAGTCAAGCCTCAAAGAACAGTTTCAACCATTATTGTTCAACCCTTGAACCTGCAGGTGTGAGGAGCTGGTCCTCCAGTACCCTCCAGGGTGGGAGAGGAAACTCAGTCAAGTGAACAGCTGAGATTATGTTCTGTGGACAGAGAAAAGAGAAGAGCAAAGATGGGGTATATTATTTTAGCTCAAGGCAGACAGCCCCTGCAGTTCTCAGAGAAACCAAGACCTCAATCAAGGGCTGGTCCCATTAGGGTTCTTGGCTCAGTCACAGGAAAGAATTCAAGGACTAGTCAGTGTGTCCAACTAAATAGTTTAATATGCTGGATACTGGAAAGCCCCTGGAATTCTCAGCTGTATGCTGGTGAGTCTTGGGAATTCTTAACCGATGCCATGAAAGTTCTTGACTCAGATGCAGGAATAACTTGAGGACTCATCAGTATGTGCAGCCAAAGAATTCAAAGACTAGCCAGTGTTTATAACTCAAAGCTTTAATGTGTGGTGAAGGTATGTGCTTGAAGATGAGCATGGGCATTCTGCAAAGGAGGAGAAGCAATCTGAGGCTGGGATCATTGCATTATAAGGACTTGGAGGGCCCTTCCCCCTCTGGATATGCTAATAAGAGATTGATATGCTGCACTTTTCATTGATTCTTTTCAGGCGCCTACCTGAGTGCTGGGTATGTGTGTTGGGGGCAGGTGTGTGGGAACTGGGTGTGTACACCAAAAGGAACATTTTGCTATGGGGTTTAAGGTCACTTCCCCTTCTCTCCTTCCCTATCTAACCTGCCTCAGTAGCACAATATTGTAAGTATGCTTAATGAAGCTGAATGTGAGTATGGCTGAGGGAGGAGGGTTGGGGGCCTATATGACAACAGAAGGAAAGTTAAAGGATAAAAACAGGGATAGTATAAATTACTGATACATATAATGAACAATTGTGGTGATTAATGTACAAACCAAACATGAGAATATTTTTGCATGAGTGAGAACAAATTAATGCCAACATTGCAAGGTTTTGAAAATGGATGGTATACTGAAAAAATATATAATCAATGCATACTAAAGTCTGTAATTAACAGCAACATTGTTATGTGCTTCCATTGAATGCAACACAGGCAATATACTAAAATTAAAATGTAAATAAGTGGGGAATATGGGGTAGAGACATGGCATTCTTTGTTGAAGAAATGGAAATGTCATCATATAGATTGTGATGGTAAAGGCATGGCTATGTGATTATACCAAGAAACAGTGATTTTTTTTATTTAGGTTGAATTGCATGATGTGTGAATAAAACTGTTTAAAAATGAACAGAGAGACAAGTGCTGGAAAAAGAAAAGGTGGAGAGAGAGAGATGCACCTATTCACTGGTAGGGGAGTGCTGGTAGGCAAGTAGAGAGGTACAACCCCTCTGGACAGCAGAGTGATGGCTCCATAGGAGGTTATGGGTGGGGCTGCCATATGACCCTGCACCCTGTTATTAGATGTATACTTGGAGGAACTGAGAGTGGGGATAGGAATGAACATTTGCACAATTGTGATCATGGTGGCAACGTTGGCAATTTGGAATTGATGGAGGTGATCTAAGGGTACATCAACTGAAAAATGTAATGGGTAAGTGTGGTATATACAAACAATGAACCATTGAGTGACTACAAGAAGGAATGAAATCTTGATGCATGCAACTAGGTGAAGATATCTTGAGGACAATATGTTGAATGAAATAAACTAGAAATGAAAAGACAGATATTATTATGCCTCATAATATGGACAAACTGTAATGTGCAAACTCTGAGAATTGAATTTGAGATATAGGTTTTCAGGTGAAGGACTATGTAAAGTTTCCTAGATTATAAATGCTTAGAGCAGTCACATTTATTCTGGAGTTGTTCTTGTTACTTCTAAATTCTGAGATGCTGGGTTTTTTGTGTATAACTTAGTCATTCCCTACAACTTCAATTATTTGTGTGATACCTGAGACAAAGAGTTAGATTTCTGCAGTTATGAAAGTCAACAATACCCCATATAGCAACTGTTAACAACACTGAAAAAGTGATCAGCCTTCAATACGAGATCCAAATGAGGCTGATCTGGATAGGACAAAAGTAAAACAGACTAAAGGGTAAAGGATGATATTGACTGTATTTTAAAACCTCAACTTCTGTGTGAGATCAAAGGAAGAGATGTTTATTTGGTTCAAAATTTATATTTTTGGAGGCACAATATCTAATCTTACTTGTATGATCTGCTTATTTGAACACCATAGTTACATGGAACTTGAAAAGCAAGTGAGATTTTGTTGGTTTTTATAGGTTGGTGGGATGCTCTGATACATCCCAAAGTAATCTGGGAAGAGGATTAAAAAGCATTTGCAGAGACCGCTTGAGGCACTGGGGGAAAAGGTAAAAATATTAAACTTCTGCATCTAGGGAAAACCTATATTCTTACAATCCTTGGGGACTCCCAATTTGATGGACCACACCCTCAGTCTTGGGGCTTGCCCTTATGAAACTCATTCCTGCAAAGGAAAAGCTAAGCTTACTTATGATAATGCCTAAGAGTCACCCCTTGTGTTGCTTAGGTGTGACCTCTCTGTCTAAGCCAACTCTGCAGGTGAACACACTGCCCTCCCCACCTATGCAGGACATGACTCTGAAGGGTATAAATCTTCCTGGCAATGTGGGGCATGACTCCTGGGGATGAGCCCAGCCTTAGTATTGTGAGATTGAGAAAGACCTCTTGACAAAAACAGGGAAGAGAAATGAAACAAAATAAAATTTCAGCATCTGAGACATTGCAAATAGATTTGAAAGGTCATCCTGGAGGTTATACTTAGGCAATATATAGGATTTCTCCTTTCAGTTTTTAGGGTATTGGAGTAGCTAGAGGGAAATACCTGAAACTTTTGAACTGTAATTCAATAGGCTTGATTCTTGCAGATGATTGAATAACTATTGAACTTTTAAAGTGGTTGTGAAAACTTTGTGGTTGTGAAAAACATGTGAAAAACATGTGGTTGTGAAAACTTTGTGACTGAAACTCCCTTTATTCAATGATGGACAGATGAGAAAAAAAGATAAAAAATAAATAAATAATAAGGAGAGGGGTTGGGGATGATTTGAGTGTTCTTTTTCACTTTTATTTTTACTACTAGTTATTATTTTGGGGGAATAATAAAAATGTTCAAAAATAGACTGTGATGATGAATGCACAATATATGATGATACTGTGAACCACTGATTGTATAATTTGGATGATTGTATTGTATGTGAATATATAATATATCTCAATAAATTGCATTTTAAAAAGTCAAGATTCAAAATAAGAAGTTGAAAAGGAATGAGTGAAATTTGCAGGGAAATACTGAAGCTATTTATACCCAGCTGCCAAAGAAGGTAGTTAGAGTAAAAATAAGTGGAAGGCTGTTAGCTCTTGATTTTTGGTGGCTTCTTTGTTTTTGCAACAACATATCTGGATGTGGGCTCAGGGTTGCCGAGGGTTAGCATGGTCAGTAATCAGGAAGTAAATCTGCATGCAGAGAAGGGAAAGGTGAGAAGAAATTGGAAAATATCTGCACCCATCTATCTGTCTCTCCAAGGCAATATACATTTCTCAAACATAATGCCTACTTTTTTTTTTCCTCTTCTGTCTTTCAAGTCTTCATCAGTTCTAACTTGGAACCCCACAGTGAAGAGTCTCTGGGGATCCACAGTTCCCAGCATAAATAAATTGTCCACAGGACAGTACATCATACATGTGATAATTCTGATAAAGGTTTACAAACATGTCCATAAGTGCCAAATATTTAAAAAATCTTACCTAGTCAGGAAAAATTATTGAATAATATTTTGTTTCTGTTAGATAAACAACCATAGGGTTAGTAATATATAGCAATAACCATGTAGGTGCATTAAATCTAATTGGCTATATGGTCAAGCTCAACAATAAATTTTTATCATGTGACTTTATATTGCTTTTGTATTAGTCATTTACTGCCTCTTCATTCAATGAACTCATTTTTTCATTCAACACACATTTACTGACTAATGCCACATGCCAGGCATTGTGCACCTCTGATAGCTTTATTATCAAAGTTAAAATATTTTCCTTCCTTACCTAATGCAGATTTCACACTGTTGAAAGCATTTTTAATCAGTAATTTACATATTTGCATTGAATCATAGCTTTATGAAAGACTGTGAAAGGTTATTCAGGCAAAACTACTCCTAAATCAGTGCTTCTCTCCATATTTCCCTGGTGTGGCTGGTACAATCAGCATCATTGCAATGAACTGACATAAATGATGACATGCCAACTCCCATTAGTAGCTGAATTGATATACAAAGGTTCTGCAGAGTGTCTACATTAGTCCTGGAAGTGGATTCAAATATGTTAAAAAATCATTTCCCATTTCAGTCTGATTTTTTTAAGTATGTGATTTAATGTCTAGTGAGTGCATTAGTACTGCTGTGAAGACTTCTGAGAAAAATAGCACATTTGTGAAGATTTCCTTGCCTTTTACAGTCTTGATGTGTACCTTGAAATTGTTTCAGCTTTTAGTAACATAAATGGTTTGACATTTTTTTTTTGCATTTTTTCACCTTTAATTTCCCACCAGCAAGATGAGAAATAGCTTAGGAGTCAAAGAAAGCACTGCTTCCTTCTCCATATGACTGATTGTAACATCCTCATTCAGAGAGCAACCTATTTTAACTTCACCCGAAGGAATTAAATTGAGAAGAGGATGAGAGAAAGAGAGAAAATGCAAAGGAAGACAGAGAGAGACAGAGATAGAGACAGAGAAAAGGGCAAGAGAGGAGAGACAGAGGAGAAAGAGAGAGGCAAAGAAAAAGAAAAGGGCTTTATTTTTTATAATTATTTATAATTTATGAGATAATTGAAATTTCAATTGATTCAATATTTGATGGTCTAAAAAATTATTAATCTTTAGGTATGAAATAATGTGGTTTTCTTTTTTATTTAAGAAATCTTATCTTTTGAAAAATGATTCAGAAATATTTAATGAATTAATATAATTATAAATTGGCAAGGAAGATGTGAGTAAGTTTGTTAATGAAGAAATCTTCCAGTTGATAATTACTGAGGATGAGTAATTGTGGATGGCACTTTATCATACTAATCTATCTATTTTCACATATGTTTTGACTTTTCATA
>PVIY010027521.1:0-34177 GCA_004026745.1 Myrmecophaga tridactyla
AATGAGATCATCTCGCTGAATGATGTGATTTAGTTAAGAATGGTTGTTAAACTGGATTAGGGGATGATATGTCTCCACCCATTTGAGTGGGTCTTGATTAGTTTCTGAAGTCCTATAAAAGAGGAAACATTTTGGAGAAAGAGACTCAGAGAGAGCAGAGAATGCTGCAACACCACAAAGCAGAGAGTCCACCAGCCAGTGACCTTTGGAGATGAAGAAGGAAGACGCCTCCCGGGGAGCTTCATGAAATAGGAAGCCAGGAGAGAAAGCTAGCAGATGAAGCCTTGTTCACCACGTGCCCTTCCAGCTGAGAGAGAAGCCCTGACTGTGTTCGCCAAGCGCCTTCTCACTTGAGAGAGAAACCCTGAACTTCATCGGCCTTCTTGAACCAAGGTATCTTTCCCCGGATGCCTTTGATTGGACATTTCTTTAGATTTGTTTTAATTGGGACATTTTCTCGGCCTTAGAACTGTAAACTAGCAACTCATTAAATTCTCCCTTTTAAAAGCCATTCCGTTTCTGGTATATTGCATTCTGGCAGCTAGCAAACTAGAACAAGGTGGAAGGGAGGGCCCAAATACAACCCAAATCTTGGAATAACATTTTCCTCAAACACAATTAAACCAATAAAAGTGACAGACAGTTGATTTGGCCACCCATAAAATAACTCAAGTTATCAGCTTATATATGGTCATACATTGCAGTATTATTTATAATGCAAAATGATTGGAAATCATTGAAATACCCAGAAACAAAGTAGCCGTGTAAAATTATGATACAACATTTGATGAAATAATAGAGAGCAGGGTTGGCAAACTAGGATAGGTGGGCCAAATCTAGTCCAATGCCTAATTTTTATGGCCTGTGGGTTAAAAATGGTTTATACATTTTTAAATGGTTGAAAAAAAATCAAAAGAAGAATAATGTTTCCTGACAAGTAAACATTATACAATATTCAAATTTAAATATTCATAAATAAAGGTCTATTTTGGAATGTAACTATGCTTATTCATTTACATTTCCTGTGGCTGCTTTCATTGCTACAATGACAGAATTGAATAGCTGTGACAGAAACGGTACTGCTCACAAAGTATATAATATTTATTATCTATTCCTTTACAGGAAAAGTTTTCTGAGCCCTAACATAGGGCCTCAAATTATAAATATAATTTATAGCAAAGTAGAAAAAGAATATTTTCCATAAAAAGTAGACAGCCAAAGACTGCATCAACATGATAATATCTTTGTTGACATTATGTATGTCAGCTCTGCTGAAGTTGGAGTTGACTGAAAGGGAATATGTACAAATGGAAAGTGTGAAACAGCCAAACGGCCTAACTGTGGATGACTTTTTTCTTTTTCCATAATCCTGTAATATAACAATATGGGAAGCCTTTAGAAAAATATTACCTAAACATTCCTTTCCCTTAAATTCCAACACAATAGTTAGAAAATAGTGTGGGAGATTTCCAGTGTGAACATGGCCATCTACATGCAATCATCTCCAATCTCCTGGAAACAATACAAAAACAAAGAGGAATGGAAAATAAAACTGATGACTTCATTTTCGGTGAAACTTGAGAAACAGATTCCAAAATAGTTTGTTAAGGATGCCAAAAACAATTGATTTGTGTAAGAAGCACTTACCCTAAAAAGCACATCTTAAAGTTAAGGAATACACCAAAGATGGACAAAAGCTATAGCCTTTGGCTATAAAATTTAGCAAGTAGATAGAATAGGATAGAAGCAGAAGCTTCCCTTAGACCTGTTTAGGGTCAAAGATAGAAGGACAGGGTACCTGGGTGGTTCAGTGGTAGAATGCTCCCCTTCCATTCGGGAGACCCAGGTTTAATTCCTGGACCATGTACCTGAAAAAATAAAAAAGATAGAAAGACAGTGAAGCTACATGAGGAACCAGAGACAAACCATACCTGCAGGAAGAAGTCTAGTTTCATGGCAGTTGAAGGGAAGAGAACTTTTGCTTTGTAAAAATCAGCTATCCTTGCTTTGTGCCACGGTCCTTTCTCACCTACAGGAACTTCTTGCTGATTGAGAAAACAAGGATTATTCCCATATGAGTAACTAACTAAATAAATAGGTTCAGCATTTATAGAAGAGGAAGGGCCATAAAATATCAATACAGGTATTCAGAAAAATGATGACAAACTGGCAGGAGAAAACAAAATGTAAGCTGGCAGAACTCAAGAAAGAAGTAGAATAAAAATATCATCACAGAAATGAAGATTAATTTGTGAGAAGTACAAAGGTGAATAAACATTGGGGAAAACACACTAAGGGAAATAAAAATGAGGAAAGCACAAAATTAAATGGAAATAAAGAGTTATAAATTAGAGGGATAATTATAGCTATAGAAGTTAGACAAGGAGGTCCAAATAAGCAAAATCAGGGTCCTCCTCTGCCCACTAAGAAAGAATGAAACAGAAAAGGTATTTAAAAATATAATAAACACTTTCTGTTGTAGAAAACAACTTGAGTTTTTGAGTTTTTGTATTAAAAGTGCCCACATGTAGCAGAGAAAATAGAGCTAAACTGATCAACACTGAGACATCCTAGCCATTTTAAAGATAAAGAAAAAATCCTTTGGGAAGCCAGGTGACAAGATGAGGGAACATTTCAAGAAGGAAAAATATTTCTGGCCTCAGACCTCTCCACAGAAATCTGAATGCAGATGACAACGGATTAACACCTATAAGATTCATTCAGTTGGCCAGTCATTCAGTTCACAACTCACTATTGACTGCCTACTTTGTGTCACACTGCTCCTGGCACTAATGATATCACAATGATGTAAAACCAGGTAGAAATCCTTGCCCCACTAGAACTTACAGTCTGGAGAGAGGAAAATGGTGAACAAACAAGTAAAATAAGTATCTTACTTATGATACATGCCACGGATAAAAATAAAGCAGAGAAGAGGGATAAGGCATGCAGATGGCTGTATTTACTCTTGTGAACAGAGTGTCTTACAGAAGGTAACACAAGGACAAATCCCTGAAGGGGAAGAGTAGGGGTGGGCTACAAGCATACCTGAGGGAAGAGCCCAGGGAGCGCTGGGGGAGGTGTGTGCAGAGCACCCAGACTGCTGAGGTACGTGTGTGCAGAGTACCAGGAGTGCTGAGGGAGGTGTGTGCAGAGCACCAGGAGCGCTGAGGGAGGTGTGTGCAGAGCACCCGGACTGCTGAGGTAGGTGTGTGCAGAGCACCTGGACTGCTGAGGGAGGTGTGTGCAAAGCACCTGGACTGCTGAGGTACGTATGTGCAGAGTACCAGGAGCACTGAGGGAGGTGTGTGCAGAGCACCCGGAGTGCTGAGGGAGGTGTGTGCAGAGCACCTGGGACTGCTGAGGGAGGTGTGTGCAGAGCCCCAGGAGCGCTGAGGAAGTTGTGTGCAGAGCACCCGGAGCGTTGAGGGAGGTGTGTGCAGAGCCCCAGGAGCGCTGAGGGAGGTGTGTGCAGAGCACCCGGACTGCTGAGGGAGGTGTGTGCAGAGCCCCAGGAGCGCTGAGGGAGGTGTGTGCAGAGCCCCAGGAGCGCTGAGGGAGGTGTGTGCAGAGCCCCAGGAGCGCTGAGGGAGGTGTGTGCAGAGCCCCAGGAGCGCTGAGGGAGGTGTGTGCAGAGCCCCAGGAGCGCTGAGGGAGGTGTGTGCAGAGCCCCGGGAGCGCTGAGGGAGGTGTGTGCAGAGCCCCAGGAGCGCTGAGGGAGGTGTGTGCAGAGCCCCAGGAGCGCTGAGGGAGGTGTGTGCAGAGCCCCAGGAGCGCTGAGGGAGGTGTGTGCCAGGCAAGACCACTGTGCCTGCAGCAGTTATCAAAGGGGAGATGAGGTCGGCAGGGTAAGCCTGGTAGGCTTCCAGGAGTTCGGCTTTTCCTATAAATAAGTCACTGGAAGATTTCGATCAGAAGAGAAACAGTATCTGACTTTTAGAAGGATTACATTGGATTCTGTGTGGAAAACGGACTCCAGGAGAGAGAGGAATCAAGGGAAAATATAATGCAGATCCTCCAGTACAGTGGTGGTGACTTGGCCCAGAGTGGCACTTGTAGAGGGAGGCAGTGCTTGAGGCAAAACTGAAGGGTTGATTTGCCTTTTCCTCTTTTTTTGAAACTGTGACTGTAAGATCTTCTGTCCTACATGTAAATTCTGGCTTTAATCGAATAACTCAGAGTAGAATTGTCTGATCCTTTTCAGGAAGTCCTTTGAACTCTGTCTTCAAAAGTCCTAGCTTTATAAATAGTCAGGAAATGTACACTATATACATATATGACCAGGTGCCTTCTTTATTTACATTCTGCTTTAACTCTACTTTAAAGTTAGGTATACTATGCTGAGGGGGGAAAACAAACAAACAAAAAAACAAAATAAAAAAATAGTTATGCCATGATGTAATCCAAGTTTTGACAGAGTTGTTCCTTCAGAGATGAAAAAACGTGAAACTATAGTTTTTCCCCAAATGAGACTGCATTTTAGGTGGAATAACTCTACCTGTGGGGAGTCCCTATATGATATTTTAAAAGGACATTTCAACAACAAAACAGGCCCTTTCACGTTTTAACGCGGACTTTACTTCATCGCAGTCTAATTTCATTTAATCCTATGTTTTTAGTTCTAATTTTTATGATTAGCAAAAGAAATCTTTTGGGTTCTGTCTCCTTTTTTTGTTGTTTCTCTGAAGGACAGGAAAAGTGGTACTTTTCAACGTAGATGTTCTTTTCCTTCCACAGATAGAAGTTAATATAATAGCTTTTCCTAGCAAAACAAGCACAGTGCCCATTGCTATTACCTTACTCTTCAATTTATTTATTTGTGCTCCAGGTACACACTACCTTCTCACAGAGTAAGTCCCTCAGTTTTACTTTTCTTCATGTGCTTTTTCTCTGACCTGACTTCCTTTCCACGTGTTGAACATAAAAGTACCAAACTGCATACTGCAGCTGCAGGCACCAGATCATCTCAAATCTCTCCTTATAATTTCATGTCCATCAAATTCAGTTGTAAAAGCCACTCCTATTTGGCTTACATGTCTTAATTTGTTCTAATAATGGTCAATATTAACAAACTGTCATGACCCGTCAAGTGTTTTAGGTACACCATGTCATGTCAGTCTCACCAACACTATTAGATAGATTTAATATCCAGACTTCACAGACAGAGAACTTTACTGACCCATCATGACGGTTAGGTAAGAGGCATCCTAAAATAGACCAGTGATAACCCAGTGATTCAAACCCAGGTGGCTGACGTCAGAGACGGGATCCTGACCACTACTCTATGCAGCCTCCCTCATTCGTTCTCTTAATTTCTATTCATTGCCAACACCTGACCTTAACAAGAGCAGGATTTTCCTGGTTTGTTCACTAGAGTAGCAAAACGGCCTAGAACAGTGCCTGGCAAGTACGTAATACACAATAAATGCTTGTCAAATGAATAAATCTCTTCACCCAATCTTTCTTTCATGAATTCATTTATTTGTTCATTAAACAAATATTTATGGGGTCTATATACCGAGGCCTTATTTCAAACCGGACAAACAATAATGAACAAAACAATGTCCCTCCATTCAAGAAGATTACACTTCTGACTGTATTGTGCTTTAAAGTAGTGAAGTTTGGGTGGGCCATGGGGGCTCAGCAGGCAGCATTCTTGCCTGCCATGCCGGAGACCCGGGTTCGGTTCCTGATGCCTGCCCATGGGAAAAAAAAAAAAAAAAGCAGTGAAGCCTTCCAGGTTGTTGACCAATGGTGAACTTGCGTCCATATTGGAAACATGAGTGTTTTTTCATTCACGCTGAAAAATCTCATGTTCACTTTACTTATTTAGTCTTCTAGCGGTGCCATGGTGCTCCTTGTTACACTAACCCTTTCTGTGTACCCACCTCCATTAGTGCTCTTCCCTTCTCCCTATTCTGACAATTTATTTCCAGTGCTTCTGTTTCGGGCTAAAAGAACAAATATTTGAGTTTGTAGAAATTATATATAGAATAAGAGAGGGGCACCTGAAAAGACTTCTTATGAATTAAGTACAGAAATTTTCAGTACATGAACTTCAACTTCAGACATTTATTTTAATTGCTTAGGACACTTTTGGTGCTTTTATGGTTTTTGTTTTCCTTTTTCTTCAGCTGAGGGAGGAGCTAGACAAATTAATAAATATTTAATGTCAGGGGATCAGCTGTTGTGAGGAAAATAAAGAAGAGTAAAAGGTCCAGAAGTTTTCTTATAATGTCAATTTTTGTCAAAGGTAAAGAGTATTAAGCTATCACTTGCATTACTTAGGTGTGCGTTCTTTGGTTCAAGACTAATTACACTTAACCATGTGATCTGGGCTTCAAAAGGTCTTCAGAAGACAGACACTTTTTTTTTAAAAAGCAGTTTTATTGAGTTATATTCACACACGATACAAACCATCCGAAGTATGTAATCATCACATAGTTGTGCATACAACCTCATGATCAATTTTAGAACATTTTCATTACTCCAGAAAATAAAAGTAAAAAAGAAAGCTCAAATCCTCCCACAAAAATCAGTTTTACAGAACAAGGTACCCATATCCTCTGTCCAAAGGCAGATAAAATGGCAAGCGTCCCCATCAACAAATTGCTCTTGCAACTGAAACTTTCTTGTTATTCTCGGTTGCTATAAGGAAAAGCTGACTCCTATAGACCATAAGTAAATAATAGCACTACAATAATCACAAGAGATCCAAGAGTATATCGAGCACACACATATATTCACGCAAACACACATACCCAACACACACATCAAAGTAGGGTTACTGACACATCTCCGTAGGCCGGCCCTTTTTATTCACACTTTTCATTTTTTCCTATCCAACTGGGCATAAAGCTAGGTGACAGTCTCTGTTTTAGTAATAACGTGGCTTTGATTTCACAGCAACCTTTCAAAACTCCCTCAAACTACAGCTTTTAAAACTGTCAGGCCCTAAGTTTTCAATCTGTGTTTTTCAGGCTTTGAAGGCTATCATCTTTCCACCATCACCCAGTAGCACAAACTCGTCAAACGATCTGTCTTGAATAATAATAAAGAACAAAATGAGCACCTGGAAGCCACCATTTATACCCCTGGGACCAGGAACTCCCCTCTGGCCTCTGTTTCTGTATCTATAATGTCAGAGACAGCACTGAGCGATCTTTCTTTACAACGGGCCCCACGCCTCACTGCTCGGTCCGTTAAATGTACTCTTTTCAGACTCCCTGCTGACTCCTTACCTTCCTGCCTTCATCTGAGCCTGGGCCTCGCCAGCACCAAACCATGCCCAGGTGACAGTCCAGAGAAAGCTGCAGACAGGCGCGAGTCAGTGCCGGGCCTTCTGCCTCCCCCTGGTGGTAGCTTCCTCCTGCCCAGGCCGTGCACAGATCCAGTTCCCTAATGCCAGCTTTCAAGTGCTGTGAATTTAAACCTAATGATTTAGACCTCCTCACAAATTAATCATTTCTCTTGTAGTTTTCTCTGAAGTCCCCCTACCTTACCAAATGGAAAAGACAGTAAAGACATACTTATTTCTTTTTTCCCTTTCATTGTACATTTTTCATCTGTCTGAAAGTGCATGCAAATAATTTCAGGTCCATTTAAACTGCCTAAGAAAAATATGTCAGAAAAATGATTATTCAGTTAGCCTTTAAAATTTCGAAACAAGTAACATCAATCCTTTTTTAAAAATATTATATGAAGGGGCCTTCTTGGATCCTGGCAATATTCTATTTCTAGATACGGGTGCTAGTTAGGCACGTGTGTTAAGTTTGTCATTCCTTTGATAGCTATATTTTGCATGCATATTATATTTCAACAGTTTTTTTAAAGTTAAATCAACAGACAACAGTTTGAAAATGCTACTTATTTTTCCCCTTTTCTAAAATAGGTATAACTCATTTCCATGAGAGTAGGGGTTGTTATAAAATTTTTGTGAATTTTTATCAAGAACAATTTTCATTAATATACCCAGTGATTCTCCAGGGTGAATATCCTAATAGCATTGACTGGAACCTAAAAATTTTGTCCTTTCCCACTGGAAAGGCAATGTATAATATTTAAAAGACAGAGCACAATGGAGACTGGAAACCTCGTTCTATAATCTTTTAGTAAGTGTTGTCCTCTACTTAACTACATTTCCATGTTTATTGCCAGCCCAGGAAGTTCTACTCAGATGATAGAACTTTTAGCCTTGTAACCAGAAAAGGTTGCTCCCATGTAACCACAGCTCTATCCCTGAAACCTCAAAACCATATTCTGAATGAGCTTGAACTTCACTTGGTAACACATCAAATAATGGCTTTTCTTGATAAAGGAGATTAGTTTTATGATTCCTTTAAGGGAGTCTTTAAATGCAGTCATTTGAGAGAATGTTTGATGTACACTTGTACAGTATTTATAGAATCATAGTAAATTAGAAAGTCTTGTAAAGAACATTCTACAATTAAAAAACAAGCAACTATTCCAGAGAACCCAATTTTATGCACAGACTACAATCCCATGCTACCCCTTTTTCTGAGCTGATACTACAAGTGGAAATTTACATGCTAACAAGAGGTTCAGGTCAAAAATCTATTTGTCAGTGTAATTTATTCCTTTCCAGGGTCAGATTCTTTCTCTGTAACCACTCCTCATAATGGACAACAGCTTATTGTTCCACTTCTCTGTACCCTTTTTCTTTCTTTCTAGTGAAATGGCTTTGAAAAATTCAAATGCAGACATTGTTGTTAAAAGAACAGCTCCAACTCCTATGATGACTTTTTCTCCTAAATACCATGTGCAACCATTAATCAGTTCTTTTGATGGGTAATTTTATGTCACAAGAGAAATGTTAACACACCCTGAATGTCCTACAGGAGCTGGGAGAAAAAGACAACCCTAGAGAAAAGCACTGGAGAGGATCACACTTTACAAACTTGAATTAGTGAAAATACTTTTTTTGGAGAGCCCCTCACATACCACACAGTAAGTTTTCCATGTTCCTTCTGAAATGTGGATGATTTCTCTCATTTAGAATCACTAAAGGACACATTATCCACAGATTATCCAAATGTGCATATGTTTATTCCACACTGCATATGGTAAAAACTATGTTTCATTGCACATATTCATGAGCATGAATTTAGATTAACTTGGGGAAACAGATTCATCTTACTTGCAGCCAAACTTTGTCTTTTCAAAGGCAAGAGATGTTATAAAAGGTGAAATTTTAATACAATGACTGAATTGCATATATTAGTTTAAGTTTGCTCCTGATAAGTTTTGAGAAAACCAATTTTGTGCTTTCAGAATTCACCATTTTAAAATCAGTATCTACAGTGCAGCATCTATAAATAATATGGATTTTTATTTTTGTTTGATCATTCAGACTTTATGTTCTAAAACAGGAGTTCAGAGACCAGGTTCTAGCTCTATCACAAATTAGTTTTGTGATCTTCAGTATGACTGTAACCAATCCAAGCTACCGTTTCTTCATCTATAAAGATTAAAATTCCTTCAAAACACTAATAGTGTGCAATTTTTAAGACCATATGTAGTAGGCTGATAATGGCCCCTCAAAGATGTTTATATTCAATTCCCTGGGACCCGTGAGTATTACCTTATATGGCAAGAGGGGCATTGCAGAGCTGATCATTAAGGATCTTGAGATGGGGGATTGTCATGGGTGGGTCCAATTTAATCACAAAGGTCCTGAAAAGAGGGACACAGGAGGAGTCAGAGTCAGACGTGAGACACAGCGATGAAGGAAAGAGAGATCTAGGTGAGGCAGCCACAACTCAAAGAATGTCAGCAGTTTCTAGAAGCTGGAGGAGGCAAACAAGCAGATTCTTCACTGGAGCCTGCAGAAGGAGCCAGCACTGTTGACACCTGATTTTAGCCCAGCGCAACCGATTTCAAACTTCTGGCCACCACGACTGGGAGAGAGTAAATTTGTGTTGGTTGAAGTCACCAAGTCGGTAGTGATTTGTTACAGCAGCCATAGAAAACGAATAACATGTACTAGAGAGAAGCATTTCTGAATGGAGTTGTGATGAGCTCTGAGGACCCCCAACTAGTGTCAATGAAAGAAATGACCAGGGGGGTTTTCTGTAAAGGCAAGAATTAGGTTTTATTGCGCAAAGGCCACAGGCAATGTGGGGCGGTCTCAGAACGCAGGCCAGCTGAGGGAGTTGCAGTTTGGAGGAAGCTTATATGGCCACTCAGGGGAGAGGAGGCAGGTATGAGACACTGGAGCAGAGTATCTTTGGGCAAATGTTTGGTGAATCAGCAAGCCCCAGGAACTGAACATTTGGGAAAATGGTCGTTAGGGAAAATGATCATTAATTAGCAAGCCGGGGGAGCAGACATTTGCGCAAAATTTTGGCCATCTGGTGAATGTCAGCAGACTCTCTGTCACCAGCTTTGACTAGTTTTTCTCATGGGGCAGAGGTCTTTGTTGCCACTGCAAAGTATGTCAGCTCAATGAATCTCTTTCTCTTCTTCTCTGTTCCCTGTCTAAAATGGAAGCTTAAGCAAACCACGATAGTTAACATAATTGTTACCAATTCCATTTTCACACTAGTGAAATCATAAAAATGCAACCATTTAAAGCCTCTGGAAATCGTCCCAAGGACAACAGCAAATGGAGAAACATTTATTCAAGAACATCTACTAAATCTTATCAAGGACAGTGAGAGTCTCTTTTATCTGAATCATGACCTGGTCTTGCTTTCCCCATCCCTGACGTAGTGTGATGGAAGCTCTACTCTAACTGGGTGTGGCCACAAAATGAATCCCCTTTCCCCTGTCAAGTCTAGGGTTACAGTTTCTCTTGATGTGGGACATACCATTAACAATTCTCATCCTCCCCAGTTCCATGAAGCAAAAGCTCTATTCCAGTCAGGCATAATTGAGAGCTCTGGGTCTACTTTCACCTGTGTAGCTCCCACTTTTCAGATGGAAGATTTACCTCAAGTGTAGCAGGTTGAGAACCCCACGTGTTCATGGAATGGAGGTTTCATACCAGGAAAGGCAAGCCAAGAAAATGAGAGACTACCAACACTACCCAGGTCCCTGGTCACTGAGCACAGGTGTCACCCTGAGAGAAGCACAGTGCTGTCCCTCTCCCAGCTCTGGAGCAGTGATGCAGAGTTTCAGCCCAGGGGGAGAGGCAGGCCATAAAAACAGCTCTGTAGCTCTCCCTTTGGGGGCTGATTTTATTTAGAACAGATTATGGGGAGTTGCAAGCCTAAGGGCATTATCAAAAACAGGGGAGTTTTTATGGTGAGCAATTAAGAGGAGACTAGTAGCTTCTTCCTGAGAGCAATAAGCAAAATGATAGGTCAGGTAGAAGTTTAACAGAGTACAGGAAAAGAGACATCTAAGAAAAACCTTTCTGGAGTTGGGCAAAGGCTCAGAATAGTTCTCAAAGACTACCCCTGCAAAGGGACCTGAATTTAATTAGGGCATTCTGTGGAATAACTTGTGCTTCAGGGCTTCTTATAAGCTATGAGTGATCAGCTAGCAAATAGTGGAGGCTAACAGCTGATGTGACACCAACACTAGCAAGCTGGCCTGAAGCTTAATAGGGAGATCAGAGAAAGACAGTTAAGCAGATCCTGACTAAAACCACCACCATTCCTGGGAAGGGGGGTGGAAAGGAGTGGTCAGGTTGACTCTGGGTAAGCTTAACTATGCCTTCCAAAGAGCAACATCAGATACTGTGCACCTGGGAGAAAAAAACTTCACTGAATTAGTCCAGCCAAGTCACTGAACATATAAATAAGCAAAGTAAACAACTAGCCCTGAAAAAAGGATTAGTATGAGAGTTGCTACAATATCTTATCTTTCAAGAATATAGTTTCCAACGAAAAATTATAAAATGTAAAGAAAAATTTTATAAATGTAAATTTATAAATTTATAAAAGTAAAGAAACATTCGTGCATACAGAAAAGAAAATGGAACAGAATTGGCCTTTGAAAGGGACAGTATGTTGGACTTAACAGACAAAGGCTCTGAAGCAATGATAGACATTTTCAAAACACTAGAGAAAACCATACTTTAAAAATTACAGAAAGGTATGATGACAGTGTCTTATCAAATGGGAATATTAATAGAGATAGAAATTAGAAAAACATAGCCAAAAGGAAATTTTGCACTTTAAAGTATAGCAACTGGAATGAAAAATTCAATAGAGGACCTCAACAATAAATTTAATCTGGAAGAAAAGCGAGCCAGTGGAATTTGACAATGAATTGATAGAGATTATGCAGTCTCAAGAACAGAGAGAAAAAGAAAGAATGAGGAAAAATAAACAGAACTAGGGCTGGAGAGTCTGAGAGAATTAGGGAGTGTCCCAACCCAGCTCTCAGAGAGTTCGGGTCGACGCAGGCTTAAGACCAAAGAACACACGAGGCAGAGAGATTTGAAATTTATTGGGACATAAGAACAGGAGAAGATTCTTCCATAGGGCAGCTGCTCAGGAAACGGAAGTCAGTGCTCTGCAAAAGGGCAGGGGAGCACAAGGACTTAAAGGGTTTAGGACAAGGGTATGAGAACAGTTTCAACAGGGTCTCATGACACAGGGGTTTGTTATCACATTTATCAAGGGAGGGGAGTTTTAATGCTTTGTCTACAATACTGTCTGTACATTCTTTCCCACCTTCAGGAGGTCTGTTGACGTTTAACTTCTGTCCTGGTCATTGTGGGTGGCTACGTGCAGTAAGTTATTCTCAGTATGGAGGGGCCAGGCCCTGGGTCTCCACAGTCCACCCCACGCAGCAGACTACATTGACCATAGGACAGACACTGAATCCATATTCCACAACTTTTCCCCAGAGGGGGCAACATATGACTATCCATTGTTTCTGCCTCCAGGTTGCCATCCAGATTGTAAGGGCTTTGTAAACAGCCAGGCTGTCAGTACAGATAGTGCGTCTCCTGATTCATCCACTATTACTACCCATATTGCTCTTACCTCAGCCCGTTGACTGATTCGCATAGTGGCACTCTCCTACCATGTAGTGTCAGTACTGGGTTGCACTGCCGCAGCTGTGCATGTGGGAGACTGACCACTAGTGGACCCATTAGTGTACCAATCAGACTCAGGAATGGTACCTGTGCCTTCTGCAATGAGCATTTCAACAGCTATTTCAGGTGCAGTGACTTTAGCTGCTGAATCTTCCACATAGAACACTGGTCTGAGAATCTTCTGCATTTCTGCCCTCAGAGGGCTGGTAGTGAAAGTGTGCACTGTAGCAGACAGGCTTTCCATTTGGTCAGTGTGCTTAGATGGGCACTGCCAGAGCATGGCTTAGAAGGCATGTCAGATATCCGCCCTTTAGTAGGGATGGCTACTGTTCTAGTTTGCTAGCTGCCAGAATGCAACACACCAGAGGCAGCTCGGCTTTTAATAAAAGGGGATTTATTTTGTTAGTCCTTCAGAGGAAAGGCAGCTAACTTTCCACTGAGGTTCTTTCTTACGTGGGCAGGCACAGGATGGTCTCTGCTGACCTTCTCTCCAGGCCTCTGGGTTCCCACAACTTTCTCTGGGGTGATTTCTTTCTGCCTCTCCAAAGGCCTAAGCTGAGCTGCGAGTGCTGAGATGAGGTATGCCAAGTTGCTTTGGCTGTGCACTCTCTCATTTAAGAACCAGCCAATGAAGTCAAATGTCATTCATTGCAGCAGACACGCCTCCTAGCCAACTGCACATGTAAACCAGCAACAGATGAGGTTCACATACCATTGGCTCATGTCCACAGCAACAGAACTAGGTGCCTTCACCTGGCCAAGCTGACAACTGAATCTAACTATCACAGCTATTTTCAAGGTGATTTGGCATCTTTGTTGTTAGTTCTTCCACTTGCAAAAAGGCATTATATGCAGCACACAATTGCTTTTCTAAGGGGCTGTATCTTAGTTTTGCGCCTTTCCATACTTGTGACCAAAAACCAAGGAGCATTCATTTAGAATGTTGCCTCTGCCACAGATCTCACCCAAAGCCAATATCAGTGTTGGCTACATCAAATTCATAGGGCGGGTCTGGATCGATACCCCCAGTGCTTGTGCTTGTGCTATGGCCGTTTGCCTTTTCAAAAGCAGCCTGCTGGAAGTCCTCCCATTTCCAAGTATGACCTCTTATAATTAGCATATACAAATGTTTTAACATTTGAACTATGTGAGGAACAAAGTTTTCAATACTCCCAAAAGCCATTAGTTGTTTGGGCATAGACTTTATCAATTACTGCCGAAGGAATCATTTTTGTCTTACTCAACTGTACAACACCCAGGTATTTGACAGAACGACCAAGGCACTGTAGCTTGTTGTGATTAATTGCCCATCCTGGACTCTCAAGGTGAGATAACAATGAGCCTGAGGCTTCTTTCAGTTCTGAAAGCGAGTTACTGGTTAACATGACATCATTAATATACTGAAATAGAGTTACACCTCAGGACTTTTCCACTTAGCCAAACACTTTGCCATGAGACTGTGGCAGATGATTGGGTTATGTAAATAGCTTTGTGGGAGCCCAGTGAAAGTCCTTTGTTCTCCTGCCCAGGTGAAGGTGAAAGCAGGTTGACTGCCCTTATTTAAAGGACTACTAAAGAAAACATGGGTTAAATCTCAAACAAAGTTATAACAACATAATTGATTGCTAATTATTTGTGGTGAAGAGGAAACCTCTGGATACAAAAGTGGTTTTACTTTATCCTCTGCTTCCCAAACCTCTTCCTTTTTCTTGTCTTCAACATCAGAAGAAGAATCTATGGGATCCCAAGCTTTTGAGTCCCAACCCAGGTTAGTTGGTATTCTCTAGAAGCCAGGGTAAGACACCACAGCTTGTTTCATCTGGGGCCTTAAGATTAGGAAGTTCGTTATACGCAATGCCCTCATTCTGCTTTGGCCATCTGTGCTTCAGTATTAGAGGTGAGAGAGGATAAACATTAGCTCTGTTCACCAAATATAAGTTTTTTCTCCTTTCAAAAAATCTACAGCATAAAGGTTTATCTTTCTATCTCATTTCTCCCCGTCTCACTTCAGAAAAAGATTGAGATGCTATTTCTTGAAAATTTTCATTTTGAGTCAGCACTACCCTAGTTTATGCACAGTGGATTTATTTCATTCTGGCACCATATCTCCAAACTGAGATCAATCATAACCAATTAGAATAATATATATCCTGCCCAGGATTGTATTTTCAAATGTAGTAGTTAGTCATGTCATGTCTAGCAGATATTTTTACTATTAGACTACAGTACCCATTAAGTGACTCAGCAAATTCAATATGCCAGCACTGTTGTAGACATTGAAAGTATAGCCCAAGGTCATTGTCCTGAAAGAAGCTTAGTATTCCCTCACTAATCAGCTTCTCAATGATCTTATATTCTATTGGGTAAGACAGAAAATAAATGTGTAAAAATAATTTTAGATTATGATCAGTTATACAGTAAATAAATAAGTTATGATAGAAATAGAGTATTATAAATTGCACTATCATTTAGAATTATAATGGAATGAGCAAGAGAAGGCTTTCTTAAAAGATGACATTTGAGTTAAATCTTGCATGACAAGAATTTTTCTTTGCAAGCTATGTAAAGAACTAGAGGAAAGGCATTCCAAATAGAGGGCCCCAGCAATGATTAAGATCCTGACATCTTGGGGTGTCTGAAAAATAAAGAAGAGGCCAGGGTGGTAAGGAAACAAGGGAAAGAATGGCATGAGATAAAAAAAAATAAAGGCTAAAGCCAGATTTTATAGTGCCATATCAACAGTAGGGCAGCGGATAAACAGGGAAGAGATAGGATCTGGTTTACAAATTCCTTTTTAATAGCAAGGAAAATGTTTCCTGAAGTTCTCCAGCAGATTTCCCTTTTAATTCATTGACCATAATTTTGCTATATGCATATTTATATTTTTAAACCAATTTCTGGCAATAGGAATTTAATTCCTACAATTGAGGCCTAAGTTTCACCTGGATGTACAATTACCACTGAAAACCATGGGCCTCAAGTAACTGCACAATATCAGGGTTTTGTTATTAAGGATGAAAGGAAAGATGGTTGTTGAGTTGGATAGGCGCCTAATAAAAAACGCCACTGACAATCTACTTTTGTCATCCAAATGGAGGTGCCAAGCAGCCTATTGATCATATAAGTCTGGACTTCAGGAGAAGTGTGTTGTATAGATGGCAGTTGGAGACATCAGCATATAGTTGGCAATTAAGGATATAGAATTGGATGAGATCATCTAGAGTTGCGATTGATTTAGAAGATAGTCAGGTATTATGTTCTGGTACATCCCACTATTTCAAGATCAGGTAAAGAAGGAGAAAGGAACAGAGGAAGGATTGACCAGAGCTAGGTGCAAAAGAGTGTCTCAAAAGAGAAAAGTTTTCCAAGAAAGGACTGGACAATTGGGTCAGAGGTTATTAAGAGGAAGGTGAGGACAATGAAAATAGGAGAGGCGTACACACGATCTAGCAGTGATGAGATTGTTGGTGTCACTGACAAGAGCAGATTCTGAGAACTGTTAAGCAGAAACTTGATTAGAGTTAACCAGAGAGTGAATAAAAGCTGAGTAAGTGGAGATGGTATGTAAGCTATTCTGAAAAGGTTTGCTGTGAAAGAAAATGGAGAAATATGGTAGAGAGCAACACAGTGTTCAAGGGAGAAGTTTTCATTTCAATAATTTGGGAGATTAGAGAACAGATCTGTATTTTGGTGGGAATGACCTAATTCAGAGGAAGACATTGAGGCTGTAAAATAGAGAAGGTTGAACTATAAGAACAAAAGTCCTTGGAAAGGCGAGAGTGGGTAGGGATCTAAGGACAAGTGGAAGAACTGATCTCTAAAAGGACCAGGCACATTTATTCCATTTCAAAAAGGGAGAAGGTAGAGAGAGTATGGAAACAGAGATTGGTGGGTGTGTAGACTTCATAAAATGAAGGATTTCCTGTCTGATAGCTTTGATTTTTTTTCAATGAAGTATGAATCTTGGTCATTAGATACAAATGGGGAGGGAGAGAAAGTGGGAGGTTCGGGGTGAGAAGAAATATGAAATCATCATTTCAAAGACTGAAAGGGAACTTTTTTAGAGAAAGGTAGTAGGACTCTTTGGCAGTACTGAGGGCCTATTTGAGGCTTGATATCACAAACTTAAAGTGCAGCCAAGCAGACAGTTCTGAAATAATCTTTGCTGCAGGCACAGAGACGATAGCTAGTTGAGTACATGGAGGGTGGGGATTTAGCCAGGCAAGTTCAAGGAAAGTGAAACGAGAATTGAGTGTGCTTTCAAATAAATGACTTCACCAATGGATCACGAATTGTAACCTGGGTGAAAAGAGAAGCAAAGTTAGGAGAGGAGCAAAAGTTATGAAAAGTGATAGCATCAATGGATTGTGAATGTCAATAAGATTAACGAAAATTGCAATGGCAGTGCTAGAGTTAAGGTTGCTGAGGAGATAGGAGATCATTAGAACAAGTTCCCACTTTGAAGGTTTAGATTGTTCATACATTATTACTTTGCAATTCCTGTAGTCATTTTAAAAAGATCGAAGTACCTGCTGAGCTCAGCTTGCTAACATAGAGCACAATTAAGTGTGGTTAAGAAGCAGCCATGTGATTAGGGAGTTGGTAATGTGCTGATTTGGCATTGGCCTGGTAAAATGCGCCACATAACGTTAGAGCTGCACATTAGGACAACATTCCAGCATTAGGAAAAGAGCTTGGGCTGGAAGTCAGAGCAATCAGATTCAAATCCCAGCTCTACACGTAGTGGCTATATAAATCTCTGGGCATATTTATTTCTTAACCACTCTGAATCCTGGATTATCATTTTAAACTGGGATAATACTACTTCCTTCACAGGGTTGTTACAGACATTAAGAAGGATAATATATGTAAAGTGTCTGGTAAATAGCAAGTTCTCAGAAAATATTACCCACTGTAAAAATACAATCATGTCCTTAGTTCTGTGTGGCAGTTTTGTATCTATTTGGGGAAGGTTCAGATAACCTGCAAGCAAAGAAAAGCCTCTCCTTAGAGGGATATAATGGGTGAGGATGAATTCACCTAATAATTTTGATGATAGGATTGAAGGCCTGTTTGCTGGCTATTGACTTGCTGGAAGTTTAGAATAAAATCATAATATCTGGATAATAAAGGATTGAACAAGTGGCCAAAACAAAATTCCAATATTAGCATGCTGCAGAATATTTTCAGATATTAGTAGTGTGCTGTAAAATGTTTTCAGATATAATGATCTGGTGACCTTAGAAAATACCTGTAAGGTAGGTGAGGACTCAATGAACTCAGAAAGATTAAGTGCAAGACAGATTTTTACCAGCAACTTTGCATTCAGAGTATTTCCATTTTAGTTATTACAAATTTATCATTCAAATAATATGAAAATGTCAAGTAAAAAATATGAGAGGAAGTTAACATGTCTTGTCTAACACCCATCAACTAAGAGAAAGCAAAATGCTTTTACTGGTATTCTGAAATGTAAAAAATTTTAGATTTTCTTCTGATTATTTCTATCATTTTCTAAAATGGTAGGATAGGGTTTTGATGCTTTTATATTCAACAGATCATGGGATCATGTCCATAGTATTATATTACCTACAACAATAAATATTTCTTTTATAGAATTTTCACAATCCAGCACAAACCATTTTTAGAAGTGGTAACAATATAAGTAAAAAGATAAAATAAGATGTATAGTTAAATTCGTGACAGAGGTTCTGTGTCCATCTCATTTACTCTTTTATTCCTATCATGCTGCATAGTTCATTGCACATACAAGTCATTTAATAGATACTTGTTGAATGAATAAATCAATTAATTAACTTTATCATCTTCTGAATTCCCACTGTTCCATACCAAAAAAACCCTTTTACTATTATATTTAAATGAATTTAGGTCATTTAAAACCTTGAAACTGTGTAAATTGTCTCCAGTTGACCAAAATGGTTCTTCATGACTCTTATGGACTGTTGAAAACAGTCAAGATCATAACAACTATCAAATTATTTCAACAAACTGCTACAAGTAGAGAATTTAGAATAAATTTGAGGATGGTGTTACTCTTTCTTTCTTTTATTTTTCTCTTGGTTTATTGTATTATGTTTCATTATTGCTACCAGAAGGTATAGATTTAGTTATTCAAGAGAGAGAATGTAGGTTTTAGAAATACAAAGATTTAATTTTATTGTAAAAGTAAGGCATATTTATTGGACAAAATTTGTAAAACATAGGGAAGCCAGAAGAAAAACATAGAAATCACCTATAATTCCACTTCTGAGATACCTCTGTTAATACTTTAATGTTTTTCCTCAGTTTATTCTATACATTCCTGTTTATTTTTACAATCTTGGGATCATGATAGATAGATAGATAGATAGATAGATAGATAGATAGATAGATAGATAGATAGATAGATAGATTGATTGATAGATGGATAGATAGATAGATAGATAGATAGATAGATAGATAGATAGATAGATACAGATACACACACACATATTTCCACACATATACACACAATTTATAACTATACTTTTCACTTCACACTAAATTGTATACAGGGTTACCTCCAAGATATTGTAAGTTCAATTCCAGACTACTGCAATAAACAAATATTGCAATAAAACGAGTCACAAGAATTTTTTGGTTTCCCAGTACATCTAGAAGTTATGTTTACACTATACTGTAGTCCATTAAGTATGCAATAGCATCATGTCTACAAAAACCAATGAACATACTTTAATTTAAAAGTGCTTTATTGCCAAAAATGCTAACCATCATCTGAGTCTTCAGCAAGTCATAATATTTTTGCCGGTGGAGGGTTTTACCTTGATGTCGATGGCTGCTCACTGATCACAGTGGTTGTTGCTGAAGGCAGGGGTGGTTGTTGTGATTTCTTAAAATAAGACAATGAAGTTCACTGCATCAATTGACTCTTCCTTCCATGAAAGACTTCGGTTTGATAGAATTTTACTCACAGAACTTTCAGGATTAGAGTCAATGCTCTCAAATCCTGCTGTTGCTTAATCAACTAAGTTTATATAATAGTCTAAACCCTTCATTGTTATTTTCAACAATGTTCACAGCATCTTCCCTAGGAGTAGATTCCATCTCAGGAAACCACTTTCTTATCTGTAAGAAACAATTCCTCATCTGTTAAAGTTTTAGGCTCCAATTCGAATTCTAATTGTCTTGCTATTTCCACCACATTTGTAGTTACTTCCTCCAGTGAAGCCTTGAACTCCTCAAAGTTATCCATGAGGGTTGGAATCAACTTTTTCCAAATGCCTAATCATGTTGATATTTTAACATCTTCCCAGGAATCATTTGTGTTCTTAATCTACAGTGGTGAATCATTTTTCAGAAAGTTTTCAGTTGGCTTTGCCCAAATTCATCAGAGGCTTCACTATCTATGGCAGTTATAGCCTTTTGAAGTGTATTTCTTAAATAAAAAGACTTGAAAGTTAAAATTACTCCTTGATTCATGGGCTGTAGAATGGATGTTGCATTAACAGGCATGAAAACAACATTAATCTCATTGTACATCTACATCAGAGCTCTTGGGTGACCAAGTACATTGACAAAGTCATATTTTGAAAGGAATCTTTGTTTTCTGAACAGTATGTCCCAACAGTGGACTTAAAATATGTTTTCAATCATGTTGTAAGCAAGTACTGTCATCCAGGCTTTGTTCTTCCATTTATAGAACATAGGCAAAGTTGATTTAGCATAATTCTTAAGGACTCTAGGATTTTTGGAATGGTAAATTACCCTTGGCTTCAGTTTAAAGTCACTAGCTGCATTATCACATAACAAGAGAGTCAACCTGTCCATTGAAACTTTGGACCAGCCATTGACTTCTCTTTAACTATGGATGTCCTAGATTGCATCTTCTTCTAATAGAAGGCCATTTCATGTACATTGACAATCTGTTGTTTACTGTAGCCACTTTTGCCAATTATCTTAGCTAGATCTTTTGGATTACTTGCTGTAGCTCCTACATCAGCACTTGCTGCTTCACCTTGCACTTTTATGTTATAGAGCTAGCTGCTTTCCTTAAACCTCATGAAACAAACTCTGCTACATTCATCATCTCTCAGTCTTCTTCATCTCTCTTAGTCTTCTTCATCTCTCTTAGTCTTCACAGAATAAAAGAGAGTTAGGGCCTTGCTCTGGAGAAGGCTTTGGCTTAAGGGAATGTTGTGGCTGGTTTGATCTTCTATCTATTTCACTAAAACCTTCTCTATATCAGCAATAAAGTTATTTCACTTTCTTATCATTCTTGTGTTAACTGGAGTAGCACTTTTAATTTCCTTCAAGATTTTTACCTTTGCATTCACAACTGGGCTGTTTGGTACAAGGGGCCTAGCTTTTGGCCTATGTCAGGTTTCAACATGCCTTCCTCACTAAACTTAATCACTTCTAACTTTTGATTAAAATTGAGAGATATGTGACTGTTCCTTTCACTTGAATACTTAAAGGCCATTTTGGGGTTATTAATTTACCTAATTTCAATATTGTTGTGTCTCAGGGAATAAGGCGGCCCAAAGAAAGGGAGAGAGACAGGGGAACAGCCAGTTGGTGGAGTATTCAGAACATACACATTAATTGAATAAGTTTGCCATCTTATATAAGCACAGTTTGTGGCAGCCCAAAACAATTACAATAGCAACGTCAAAGATCACACATTACAGGTCACTCTAACAAATACAATAATAATGAAAAATTTTTAAATACTTAAGAATTATCAAGACATGACTCAGAAACATGAAGTGAGCATGTGCTTTTGGGAAAATGAGGTTAACAGATTTGCTTGATGCAAGGTTACCACAAATCTCCAATTTGTAAAAAATGCCACATCTGTGAAACGCAATAAAGCAAAGTGCAATAAAACGAGGTATGTCTGTAATGTTTCTCTCAAAAACAACATCTCAATTCATGCCATTTTCATTACTTTAGAAATTTCATTTTCACATACTTGAAATATATCCTTGTTACATATCAGTGGTGATGACAAATATGTTAATTTTCCGAAGTGTCAGGTGTTAATAAAATAGTGCAGCAGGGAGATGTGGTAAGTCAGTTAATTGCCTGATGGGAAAAATCCAGCATTTGTTTCTCATTTAGTATACTATATATGGACTCTGGAAATGCCAATGCTTCATGCTCTTGCTGGAAGTTGAATTTAGCTTCCTTCAGTCCTCCTGGAAATCTGGAACACAGAGCTGTAGTAACATAACCAGCCAGCTTTTGTTAGCTATGCATTAGTGGAAGGACAGGATGGCTGCCTAAGTTGTCTGCCCCTGACTGAGTGAGCTGCCTTGGGACACTCAGCATGAGGTAGAAATGTGTTTCCAACTCATCCAGAGGGGCATTTTCCCCTGAGATTACTTATCACAGCCTGGCAGTGATCTAACATGCTTGTAAGAGTTTTAGAGGCTCACATCTGCTTGGTAACCCAGTTTAATCACACAGAAAATTTATTTTGTTTAATTTTACCTTATAAAATTAAAGTGAGTCTGCAAGCAAAGGACCTTTGGGGATTATTTCCTAAGTGAATTCTTTCTACGTTCCATATTAGGATAATGAATGTAGCAGGCATTGTAATGATACGTGTATGCCATGGGGTCTATTCTTCATCTTCCAATAGTACATGCTGCATTTTTTATTTCTTAAATAATTTGAGAAATACATACCAGGAACTGTGCTAAATGCTGAGGAATTTTAGAAGGAACTCAGCATACTTCTCAAGGACCTCAAATTCTAGAGCTGCACTGTTAAATACTGTAGGAATTAGCCACATGCAGCAATTTAAATGAAATATTGTAATTGATTAAAATGAAACTTTAGTTTCATTTCGATGCATGAGCCACACTTCAAGTGGCTCACATGAGGCAGGGCTACCATATATCTACAGCACAGATAGAGAACATTTCTGTCATCACATAAAGTTCTGCTGGACAGTGCTGGTGGACCCACTAAGAGCATAACAAGTCTGTCAATAAATTGTTGCTGGGCCTGTCATATTGGATCCATCCTTCAAAGCATTTTATGAATCACCCTTGTGGCTTCCTAATTGTAGAACCAATATGGTAAGGAAGCTTAAGGAGATATTTAGAAGAGAATGATGACTAGCGTTGCTCATTGTTTAGGTAACTGGTCTCCAAACTTTTTCTAATTGTACACCTCTATCAATAAAATTTTGTGTGCAATCACCTCCAAAATCAGTATAAATATCTATAAAATAATTAATATGAACTATTGTCAGCTAATATTTCAAGACAAAGCATATACTTAGGGCTCATTGATAGTTGATTCAAATCCACATTTCAAATAATCTTCTTGATCATTTTGAACTTCAGGGACCAACTTCATATTGAATTAAATTATCTTATTTTTATTTCAAAATGTAGCTGAAAAAGTGGTTTGTCTTTTTTCCCCTAGGACTAGAAATGTCAGTAGCACAATTTTCTCTTTCACTTGTGTTTGCTCTTCATCTTCTGTCCACATGCCTTTGCAGGCCTCTTTTTAGGCTACGTGTCCATTTTGTGAGGGTAGGCTTAGTTAACACTAGTAGTGTAATGTGGAAGTCCAATTTGAGTGGGAATATTTCAAGGGCAATAGTCTATAATAGGCAGTTTCCAAGAACCAGTGTGTGCACCACTGCCAACCACGCAGATTGTGGAACTCTTACTCTTCCATCAGTAGGTCTCACAGTCAACAGCGCTACATAGGGAACAAGTGAGGGTGCCGTTGCCAATACACACAGTAAATATTAGGAAAATATATTTTCTTGCCTTATTTTTTTGCTAAATAAAAATAGAAATACTAGTTTTAATCTTTTCTCCCCTCAGCTCAACACATCATCTCATAGGGTGCTTTTGAGACCACTCATTTAGAACCACAGTGGATTGCTTCCAATGCTGTCGCATAATTTATGGATAGTTTTCTATTGGCATCAGTTTTATCTAAAAGTGTGTTTATTTATAACTTTTAACTCCCCCCAATTTAAAGCAACTTACAAAAGGCTGTACATGCCAAAAGATTTTCAAACACAACAGAAGCACGCCTGAGATGCTATATTCTTGGGCCACAGATTTGGTTATTAACTTCCTATCACCCAGTGTAAACCGAAACACACAAATCACAATAGAATGATCTCCATTTTACATAAGGAAAAATGCAGGTTTAAAAAATTTATCAAAGTGATAATAACTAGTATGTGATAGATCAAAAAGTGAGTCCAGTTCTTTCTGATCCCAAAGCCATTTGTTTTGAAACAAGGCAAAGTATAAATAAATATATTCTTAAAATGGGGCAAACAATATTTACTATGTAAATTCTTATAAGGATTAAATTAGATGTTGTATATAAAGTACCTCTCCCCCTGCCTGGTATATAGTAGGTATTCATTATAGTTGATTTTCCTTTATCCCCCACCAGACTGAACTTCTTAAGAGCAATGACTTTGCCTTACTTCTCTTTGTGGTCTCAATACTTTGCACACACATAGTAAATGTTTATTAATGTATTTTGAATAAGTGGTGAACCAAAAACTAGGAGAGACAGCCCTGGTCAAGGTGGTGGGGGTTAGCAGGCCCACCTCCAGCTCACCAAGAATGGGCTAGTTGTTCATAGTTATATGGCAAGTGGACCTTAATGTTTCTAAGTGGGTCTGAAAACATCCTAGTTTTACTTCCTGAGCACCCCCTGATCTCTCACAGCCATTTCCAGTTGCCCTTGACTATCACCTGCCGCTAGCTTGTCTTTGATTGTTCTATCTTCCCAGATTTACCTAGGTTTATAGTATCTATCTCCCACCCCCCACCCTACTAAATGATCTTCAGTTTTCCTGTCAAGGGACTTTCAGTAACCAACCTGACTCCTGGGATGGTATTTTTACTTGTGATTTTCTCAAAGTCCCTTAGAGGGGAAGCTGGGTTGGGCATGGTGATGTCTTCAACCAAAGACATCCAAAGTCCTTGGTTATGCATTACTCCCTGTGTTCATCCAAAGTCCTTGGTTATGCATCACTCCCTGGCTTTGATTATTACAGGAGGAGAAAGTAAACTGAAAAATATGCAGCAAGGAAACACCAACCATATTTCAGTGAGATCATCATTAAGTAAATTCTCTGAGGTTTTATATTATGATACATTTCTAATACAGGATGATGTTGCGAAAAGTTAGACGCAATGAATAGCCTTCATAGATATTTAACTCTGATGAAAATACCAGTTATATGATTCAATGCCACTACTTTCAGTATTTCAGGTATAAGTAACAACCAAAGTTAAGTTAAACAAATACAGTAGATCATGTCCTATAACGAATAGGTAAGTACTGTGTGTAATTAGTGATACTAATGATTAAGATCCACTTTAGCACTGCTGGACTTCTACTTCTGTGGGAGTGGCTATATTTATATGTAAATGGAAAGCCCTTGCAAATGAGTAGATTAAGTAGGTAAACTTTCCCCATGTAATTTTCATACACCACATTTGCTTCACAAACTTCTTTTCTATCAGTGCAACTAACTAAATCCTTAATCTGTGAAACTCCAAAAGAAATAATTACTGAATTGCCATTTAAGAGAAATGTGACTGATGAATACAAAATTCAGTTGGGAAATGATGCTGTATGGATTTGTATATATGAAAATAAAATTAGAATAATGTTTTTTCCCAGTTAAATATAAGTCTTCTTATATATTATACTGCAATGAACTAGATAAAATAGATTTTTAATTCTTTAACATTTCTTTTACAGATGTGAATGCACCTTCCCTCCTCCATGGAATCAAGTCTCTCATAAACGAGGTTCTCGTTCCAGTGTGGTTACCAATTTGCAAGGACAGAGACCTTGGCAAGTCCCTTGCTCCCTCTTGGACCTTTCTTTGCCTGCCTGTCTAATAAGAGAATCAGAATATGTTATTTTTAAAGCCTCCTTCTAGCTCTATATTCTCAGATTCTGTGACTAGAGAAGTAGTTTTAAAGTATATTATTCATCATTTTACTGAAAGGTATTTTTTAAGCTATATGAAGCTTACACATTTTTAATTGGCCAAGAAATCAACTGTGTATTCAGAAATAAAAGAAAATCCAATCCACAAATCTATCTCTACAAACAGTAATTATAACAGAAAAGCACGCCAGGCATAGACCCCGAAAAGGTTTCTACAGGGTGCCTTTATAAATTGTACACTGATTTTCTTAACTAAATGAGGGCCTTCAGGTTATGCTGTGATTTTCAATATGATGAGAGAAAAGGGCATATTCAGTAAATTTCTATAGTCGATTCTGCACAAATCATTCTGCATATACAGCAAGCTGAATCTATTAAAAGACAAAAATCCAGCCATCCAAGGCACCTTCACAAATTTTAGCAAATGTGTAGGTTTAAGAAATACAGTATGCTGGATTTATTAGAATTTTTTTAAAACCTTGAAATTACACTGAAGTTTGAACTAAAAGTGAATTAACAAGCAATATATGAGATGAGCAGACCCTTTCCATGCTGATTGCTAATTTGCTGAGAGACAAAGAGTAAAGTGGTTTGTTAGCTCCTAACGGAGCAATTAGGTAAAAGTGCTGCAATTTACCAAATGTATAATGCATGATGCCTCAGAAGGATGAGTTGCAATCTGTGTAAAACAAGTCAAAATAGTGACAGATATTTCTTGAAGGGATACTGACACAATTCAATATACATTCTATGTATATGTGTATATATATTATATATTTTTTAAAGTTCCCTTTCTATAGGACATTAATTTTGAGACTATATCTTTCCTCAAAAATACAATTTCTTTAGTGCTGATGAAAATGCCATATTACATAATTTAAAATTTTTATGACCTAAATTCCTATGTATCTTCCTTTTTCTATAGAGCAATATTTTTAAGGCACTTGTTGCCAACGTGTTTCACCTTTATACACGGAAAAGAGAGAAATACCATTTAATGAGCCTGGAGGACATTTCAAAATTACCAGCAATCCCATCAAGCCAGAAGAACAGCATTCCAGACCTGGAAATTTCCTTCTAGAGCTGATTCCGCAAGTCATTAAAAATTAAGGAGATGACATGTGAGAAAATCGGGCGGTGAAAACACACCATGCACTCTAGAAGGCTGGCTTTAAAAAAAAGGTTATCATTGGAATTTAAGGAAACAAAGGGTAGAAGTCACTCCCCAGAGTGGATAGATAAGTGCCTATCAACAGCAGAAAAGGAGGGACCAGAGAAGAGGGAGATTTTGCCTGTGCTGGAAAGAGGGCAGAGGTGTGAGGGAAATGGTGGGGAGAGCTGGGGGTGATAGCTCAGCACAAGAGGTGGTGTCAACCTTGGGGGTGGGCTCTCCTTTCTTTGAGACAGAATATGAAAAGGAGAGAAGGAAGGAAAAAGGAGCTGCTATTTGTTGAGCTGGGCAATCTTCAAGTTACTTTCCAAAAATGATACATTTAGTCATTGCAAGCACCCTGATAGACTGCATTCCTCATTTTACAGATGGGCCTTTAAATAATGTGCCTACTGCAGCCCTTTAGTAAGTGAAAGATAGAGCATTTTTGGTTGTAAACCCATGAACTTTTCCCATTTCACCACTCTGTCTCCCAAAGAAAAATGACAAGGGGCCAGTTTAGAGTCACTGTGAGTACAGAAAAGAAATGAAGGGTGAGACTGACAATGGATTGCTTTGTTTCAGTAATTGAGAGGACATGGAGCTGGAAGTTTAAGGAGAACACAGAAATTTTCACAAATTAGTCTCTAATATGGCTTAGAGTCACCTTAATATGGCTTTTTCTGAAACTGTGACCAAATAAACTTTGAAATAAAATCCTGTTTGCTTTCAAGATACTTTATCTTTATATCTGCCTGATTTTCAAAAGGCAATGTTCTTGGCACTGTTTCTCTATCCCTCCTCCTCTCTGTTAGTGGTTAAGAAATGGACCCAAAAAGTTTTATATAAAGGAATATTCTATTGAAATTCTATTAAAGCCATTAGCTATCACCCAATTTATTTGTTGTGCTGGTTTGAAAGGATGTATGGACCCTAGAAAAGCCATGTTTTAATCAAAATCCCATTTTATAAAGGCAGAATAATCCCTATTCAATACTATATGTTTGAAACTGTAATCAGATCATCTCCCTGGAGATGTGATTAAATCAAGAGTGGTTGTTAAATTGGATTAGGTGACGACATGTCTCCACCCATTTGGGTGGGTCTTGATAAGTTTCTGGAGTCCTATAAAAGAGGAAACATTTTGGAGAAGGAGATTCAGAGAGAGCAAAGAAGAACAACATAGCCATGAGAAGCGGAGAGCCCACAAGCCAGTGACCTTTGGAGATGAAGAAGGAAAACATCTCCTGGGGAGCTTCATGAAACCAGAAGCCAGGAGAGAAAGCTAGCAGATGACACCATGTTCTCCATGTGCCCTTCCAGCTGACAGAGAAGCCCTGACTGTGTTTGCCATGTGCCTTCTCACTTGAGAAAGAAACCCTGAACTTCATCGGTCTTCTTGAACCAAAGTATCTAACATTTCTACAGACTTGTTTTAATTGGGACATTTTCTTGGCCTTAGAACTGTAAACTAGCAACTTATTAAATTCCCCCTTTTGAAAGCCATTCTGTTTCTGGCATTTTGCATTCCGGCAGCTAGTAAAGTGCCTAACTTATAACAAGGTACACTACAAGTTGGCAAATTCAATCAAATTGTTTGAGAATAATATTTATTGAGCACTAACATTTATTGAGCAACTTAACCAGATTCACCTGCCTATGCAATGATAGTGGAACATACCACGATAGTAAATGGTAAATAAAGAATCATTAAGAACAATAATGGCCTGGAAAAACTTTCTTTCATGGCAGGACATAACTTGTTTCAGGACATGTTCAGCTAGGACAGCCAGGTCCAGGGACCAGCCAAGTAGGAAAGAGCTGGCAAGGACTACAGCTAGCAAGAGGCAGCATGAGACCTAGGCAATGGGTCAAGCTAACAATACTAACAAGCAGAAAAGAATGGACCATGCTCTTGTGCAGATGCAGTGCAGGCATGCTGGGACCTCAGTGGCACATGCCAGCAGGTAGGTGGCAGGAAGGGAGGAAACAAGAACTGGAGAGGAAATAAATCCAGGGCTGTGAAAACCGACCCAGCTAAGGCACTAGCCTCCCAGAAAGTAGCCAATAGCCTAAAATACAGTCAAAAGTGGATGTGAAAAAAAAAAATAGAGGGAAAAAAAGTGGATGTGGCCAATTTAAGTTTAATTCTAGTCTTCATAGATACTGAGTAGTGTACCAAAGCAACAAGAAGCCAGAATCTGGGGGTGGGGTAGGTGGGTGATTGTTGATGCAAAGCAGCTTTCTGGGTCCAAGGGGTGAGCCTGTTTAAAGTAAGACTATAGATAAAGCATAGGACTGAGCAAAAGCTAGGTAGGGTGACAGGACCCAGCCCCCCAAATGAGCTGAGATTTAGATATGGGCTTCAGGGGACTGATATGTTAAACAAGAGACCAAAGCTTAAACATATTCAGACAAAAGGGGCCAGCACACCACAGTTGAGATAGAGATCAATCTCAGATTTCTGGATCTCTCATCTTCAGCTGCAAGACTAATTCTAGAATTCACCTGCTGAGGTTGAGCAGGAGGAATGGGAGAGGGCAGAGACAATCTCTGTCCAGGTTTGATTCCCATAGGTACTAGCCCAGAGTGAAGCTTAAGGGGAAATGCGTCAGGGAGTCAGGGGAGGGAGGCTGAGGAATGTGGGGGCAGAAGGAACACAAATAGCTTCTGCTTTCCTTTAGGCTCCCTGTTAGGTGTGGAAGGCAATGACAGCAGCCTGAAGGTAAACCCTGGTGGGGACCTGGGGCTTGGGGAATGAGAATGCTTCCTCAGCTTCAGAGCCCAGGCATTGTGGGAGAGGTCATGCCAGGTCAGCTGTCAAGGCACCTGGGGCTCAGATCACCTTTCATGGTGGCCCTTCAAAGCCTGGGGTCATGGAACCAAATTAGGGAGGAACAGTGGTGATGCCCAGTTCACTGCCCACACAGTGGCCCCTGAAGCACATTCTAAGCAGGATCCTCCTGTGTTCCTCATTCCAGCTCTTTTGGGGTGCTGGCACTGGCTATGGATCACTCTGCCTAACTGTTGCTTATGGAACTCTGGGAACTATTTTAAAATACTTTATTTGTACATATTTTTTTTTATCCTCACCAGAATTTGTTTTTTTAAATAAGGATTAAGCATGTTTTTAAATTAACAAATATTTTCCGAGTGCCTCCTATGCACAGAGCATTCACTTCCAGTGTGCGTTCACTGAAAAGAAAAATCTTGACCTATTCATTTCTATGCATTTTCCAATCAATAACATTTGAACATCTATTTAATGCTTCTCTATGCCCATAGCATCCCTCCTCCCCACACAGAAAATTCTCCTGGGAAGATTTTAAAAATTAATCATTTTTATCAGCCTAACATCTTAAAATATCCTGGTTAGGTTTGAAGGTTTACCAGAGTAAATCCCTCTTTCCACAATTCTCTTTGCTTTTATTTGCCATACAGCCTCAAGATTCCCTGGATTTGGAAAGAAACCCATGCTAGCCTGTACTGAGATTTCCCCAGGAAACGTCTGTTTTCTGGAAAATCGCAGCGGGAGATTGCCCACTTCCACTCTAGAGTCCACCAAGGGGTGGGAGGGCAAAGAGGTGGATTTCAAATCCTTCCTTGGATTGAGAGAAGCTGCTGATACCACAGGCATTGAGAAATTCACCCCTCTCTTCATAAACACATACAACCAGGGTTTTTGTTCAGATGTGAGGCCAAACTGTCTCCACTGCTTAATTTCTAACCAAACAGAATAACATGCAAAGATGTTACAAAAACAATTTAAGAAATGATGCAGTATGTCAAGATAACCTGAACAAAATAATATATAATGGTAAAGTATTAAAAGAAGACAAGTTTTTTTTTAAATGAAGGTAGAACCTTGCTCTCCTGACAACTAAAAGACAGTCAAAAAAAAAGAGTTGTGCCTTAGTCTGAGCTGTGAAAGAAGTAATAAAAAAGAAACTCATGAGCTCATATCTAGACTAGCTGGACGTTAAAGGAAGCAAAGAGAACTTGAAAGAGGCAGATCAATTCTGTAAACTGGTAATAAACCCAGGACAATGTCAAGAGGATGTAAATTATAATTTGCACAATCCCCATCCTATGATTAGAACTCCAAAGATTATCTCATGTTAGTGTAAAAATAGTTTGTATGTTTCAAAATAAATTAATTAATGTAGAAAGGAAAGGAAGAAACTGTGAATTCTGCAATTAAAACAAATCATTTTCCAAATCTGAAAAAAAATTACAGTCAGGCTTATTTGCTTATTAACATTTTGACTTCAATTTTCCTGGACTTTTTAGAATGTGAGTAGAAATAATCCTTCAAAGAAGACATATCATAAACTCCTTTGTGCACATCCCAAACTGTGCTACCAATTAACTGACTAATGGGACCTTCTGAAGGGCTGCTGTGGCCTGCCTCAGTACAGGCTGTAATGTGAGAGGAAATGGACTAAAACAAGGTGTGCTGCCACCCAGAACTTGTGCTAATGCAATGGAGCTCACGTTGTCAATGCTCTTTGAATTGGAAAGGACCAAAAATGCTCCCATGTAGGGAACTAATGGGGGCAGGGGGCACGGAGGACTGAGAGAAGAAAAGAGAGATCTGAGCATAGGGCTAGAGTCCAACAGCTCATGTGTGAATAGTTTTTTCCTAATGTTTCATCAGAACTGCTACAGGTTTCACTTTGCCAACCGTTCAACTCCATGAGGTTCTCAAGGGCACTCGATACAATTGAGTTGAGTTCCAATCTGAGCTAGCGAGATTAACCCAAACTCAATAGGGCATTACCCTGAGAGTCTGAAGATTAACCAGCACTTACACCAAAACAAGGCAAAACGAGAAAACCCTAGGGGGGAGAGGGCAGCTCCAAACCCTTACAATTTTATCTATGTGGCCTAGAATCTTGATTTCCAACACTTTTGTGTCAACGCCCTATTTATTCAATCCTGACTATTGTTGTAAAAATAAACATCACTCTGTTGCTGCATACAGTGTTTATAAAGCACCTCAGAGTCATTTGCGGAATATTATCTTCCATGAAGGTAAAGAAAGCAAACAGTTCAATTATAATCCGTGCTGAATGTCGATAATCGAAAAGGCTCAAGCACGTTTTACCACTGTCGTTGCAGTGGCTTCTTGAATCACAAAAACATAGTGCCAGTGTGTCGGCCAGCAGAGTTGCCAGGACAGTGCCAGGCTCTTTATGAGACAGTAAAGAACAGATACAATCCGAGAAGAACACAGGAATTGCCACTCTGGGTGGTCCAGTGTGCATGCAGCTCGGTCATCTGCTTCCAGGACACCCTTGGCAGGAAGGCAGTGCTTGTCTGGCCTTCCTAACTGTAGGGCCTTTTCCCTATTCTCTTAACCCCAGAGTGGGACCTCTGCTTATAGACTCCTTAGGAGAACATACCCTAAAGATCTTTAAGCTTCTCTTAGTTGCCAGGAATGGCTCTGCCATTTACAAATCTGTTCAAATCCTTTCCAAATCCATTTATATTGTCCTCCATTACTACCTCCTGAGGTCATAAGTCCCATAAAGGAAATTGCTGTGTGAAGCTGTAAGCCAGAGAGTGAATTTTTAAACTTTCTTTTCTCTGTAAGAAACATCAAAATACCCAAAAGGCATTATTTAGATCAGTTAAGCATATTTGGAAAACTTCAGGGAATTTACCCAAAGGAGCTGAAAAGTAGAGTCCAGATAGAATTGAAGACCCCAGATTTGAGGCCTTATTAAAGGCGCTGTGAAATTTTAAACACTGGAACAGGGCTGATATCTCCCTTTCCTTAGCACTTATCCCAGTATTTGGTAACAGAAATATGGTTCAGTCAGTATTTGTTAAATCAATGAATTACTGAGCATGTTCATATATAATCAGTCTACCAGGCCTAGTTCAGGTAAATTAAAATAATATGGTTCTCTTAGAAACTTAACTTTTTTAGCACTTCCCTCTTCTTTAAAAAATTTCCTATTACTAATCTTAATCTGTTTTATTTGTCCTCAGTAGCTTTTACTATCTGACATAATGTATGGGTTTATCTGTTAGTTTATGGCTTATCTCCCCAGCTAGGATGTGAGCCTATGAAGGCAGTAATTTTGTCTGGTTGTCCAAATCTTAATACAGTATATAGCATGCATTCAATAAGCACTTGTAGATTGGTGAGGGAATGAATTTTCATCCACATGTTATCACCAACTCAGATTCCCCAGCCGAGAAATAAAGCAGCAGAGAGAGAGCAAGACCCAAGTGCAAGGACTCAAGAGTCCAGGGAGGCCAACCAAGAAATCTCAGTTCCGCCACTGCAGATGGCAAGGTCCTCTAGGCCTGGCTAGTGTTTTTTCTAAGTCCCTTGCCCAACTTCTCTTTTGCAATGTGTTCTTACTGTTGACCTGTATTTCCAGCCATCCAATAGCTTAAAAATGTTGACATTTAAAAAATAATAAAGTGTTCTTTCCTTCTCCTTTAATAATCATGAGAGCTAGAGAAACTCCAGTGTTCAGACAATCTGCTGCCATAGTAACAATAGCAAGCTGGATTTCTCAGGGAAGGGAAGAAACCAGTTTTTTTCAGCTGATCTAGTGAAGAAAAAATAGTCTCTCTCTTTTTTTTTTTTTTTTATACTTGTAGTCATTTAAATACCACCTCCCTTAAAAAACTTAGCGGTCATTTTATTCATGATTGTTCTGTAAACCCACAGCTTCTCTAAAAAAACAAAAAAAAAACCTTAGTGGTCATTATAAAGTATGATTGCCTGGATGTTTAATTTTCCCAGAAGGCCTTGCTTTAGAAAAAGTACTTTTTTATCAGCAAGTGGAAGATAGCATCACCTTTGTTCTGTAGCTCCTCAATGAAGAGAGTTGATAGATTTTATTTCAGTTCTATAGATGGTAAAGAGAACTATCACATTACAGGTATCTACCTCAGCCCAAAAGGAAAATGACTGACATAAACTAGCAAAATTACAATTAAAATGGTTCCAATCATAATCCAAAAATTGTTCTTAAAGGTCTTCAAATGTAGTCCTTTTTTTATTTCCATTTGGTTTGGTTTTCCACTGATTCCAT
>PVIY010027522.1:0-34125 GCA_004026745.1 Myrmecophaga tridactyla
GCACCCACACAGGTCTGCACCCACCTCTGCACGCTCGCACCCACAAGGTCTGCACCCACCTCTGCATGCTCTCACCCACACAGGTCTGCACCCACCTCTGCACGCTCGCACCCATGGGGGTCTGTACTACTCTCCCCCTGGGCACCTCAGCAACACGGGGTGTTTCTGTGGCCGGGAGATTCCTGGCCCTGCCAAGGAACTGACAAACTGAGCATGAGCCACAGCTCTCTTCTCAGGGATCAGGGTCCAGGGACTACACAGGAAGTTCCTTCAGTCTACTCCCTTGTCACGGAGTTTCCCAAAGTACTGCCATTTACGTTGCATCACACAGCCGCAGTGACTTGCATCACATCTACATTGTTATTTAGGGAGCACTGACATGATGCGCCAGTGCAGACTCTGTAAATAAACTAATTTAATCCTCATAATAGCTCCATGGGGAGGGTATTTTTGATTTTCTCCCATTTTCTAGGGCACAAGAAGGGAGGTCACGTGTGTAAGATCACACATCTGTGGCTAATGAAGCTGGGAGCAGACCTGGCTGCCTGACTCTTAAGCCCATGACCTAATGATTTTTCTTATATCATCTATTTTTACTCATTTATGCCCTGTGCAGTGTTATCTTTGACGTCACTGGTTTACTATTGTTAAATTTCTTAACAACACACTGGCACATAAATACAAAACTATTAAAATGGAAACTATTCACCACTTACCTACCACCTAAAATTGTCTTAGATAAGCCCTAGTGGCCCAGGGCACACACTTTGAGAAGTGCTGCTGTAGTGACTGCCCTAGTGAGCAGACCACTTTCTGGGCCTGGGGATGGGGACAGATGACCCAAAGCTCTTGCTGAAGAATAAAAAATGGCTCAGAACAGCAGCTGACCTACCGGGGTCAGTGTGGTTTGGGCCTAAGGGCTCAGGGCTGGCCGGTCGGGATGTAATGGAGTTTTCCTAAGAGGAGGGGGATGTTGAGCCCGAGGAACCAGGATCAGCGCAGGCAGCCATCCCTGGGGAAGGGGTCGGGAACAGAAGCAAAGTAGACTGGAGGTCAGCTGGGGGGTAGAGAGGGATGAGAATTGATAAAAGGGTTTCAGTTTCTAGATAGGGAACAAATGGAATGGGAGCAGGAGGCAGCCGAATGTGATGGGAAAGGTGACACTGGCTTTATGGGGTACCCCCTGTATGTGCCGCTCCTTTCTGGGGCTGGACAGGGCTGTACATGGGCTCAGGAAGTGACAGCCATCTCCTCTTCCCAGGGGACAAACGCTTCGAGTGTGCCCAGTGTCAGAAGCGCTTCATGAGGAGTGACCACCTCACCAAGCATTATAAGACCCACCTGGTCACGAAGAACTTGTAAGGCCAACAGGCAGGAGACCGGAAGACGCAGCCCCTGTCCGTGTCCTGCCTGGGCCCCCGGCGGCAAGGAGGCCCAAGCCACCCCGGGCCCCGCTCAGCCCTTCCTCCTGTCCTGTGACTGTGTCCCCACAGGAAGGGGCACTGCCACCCCGGACTCCCTTCCTTCTGAAGCCCCATAACTCCACCCCGGCTCTTTCCCTCTCATCACAAGGTCCCGGCCTGCCCAGACCGTGGACACCGGCCGTGCCCCATGAGACGTTCTAAATCAGGACGAGTGGGAACCCTTATTTCCAAAGGAAAAACATGAATTTCACTCCGTCGAGGAGCAAAGTGAGCCCTGCCCCACCCCAGTCCTACCACTGCAGCAACCCAGAGCCCAGAGCCCGGCGAGCGGGGTCGCCCGTGCCATGCCCCCTCCCCCCCCCCTGGCTCCTCACTGGCATCCGCCTCTGGAGGGGCTCAGGGGGATGCCTCCACTCCACACCCTGGCCCGGCCACAACTCTCCTCCAGCACATTCCAACTTTCTATTTTAAAAAGTAAAGATCCCTCGGACTCCTCATGATTCCCCTCTTTTCTATGGAGAACGTTGCCTTATACTCTCTACTTCAGATGATGAACACTGTGTATTGTGCGTGCTTTAAAGAAGTTTATTTAATTGCTCCCGTCTTCTTTCCTTGTTACTCACCTCCCCCATGCCTGCTTTCAGTTTAGGGTTTTGGGGGGCAATGATGAGCATATGAATTTTTTTCTCACTCTGGCAATTCTCATTTCTAAATGACACAGCATTTCAATTCAAATCTGGATCCAGATAAAAATACCACACACATTGAACCTTGTCCCTCTCCACCTCATCTCTCCCACTCCGACTTGGCTCAAGCTCCATCTGTGTACAGTGTATATTGTATAATAGACAATTGTGTCTACTACATGTTTAAAAACATATTGCTTGTTATTTTTGAGGCTTTTAAATTAAACAAAAATCCAACTTTATTTTTAGTTGTAACTGCTTGAGGTATGTTTTATGAATTAAGTGACAGATTTGTTATCCTTTATTAACGATGTACTTTGTTGGTCAGCACTGAGCTGACAAAAAATTTTTCTTGCTAATAAATTTAGTTGCCTGAGGCAAAATCTGCAACTTGGCAGTGCGGCTTCCTTTGCTTTTACCTTGGAGAGCTTGGAAAGGGGACTCCAGAGGAGGGAGCCATGGTCTCTCAGAGCCCCCACACTGGGAAGAAGGTAGGACTTTCCCTCCTGACCCTCAGCATACACTCCCAGCCATGGCCAGGCCACAGCCCCACATACCTCCCGGTCTTGGCACAAGCCCCCACAGCACCTAGCTGGGACCTCCAGGGGCAGGGCCCAACCCCACTGATACCTGTTATTTCTTCTGCAAGTCAGAGAACAGAGACCACAGAGTCAGGGCAGCAGTCACTTCCTCTGCCAGCAAGCCAGTCCCTCCACTCATCCCCCTTGGAGGAAGGCTTTGGCTTCAGAGATCTTTCGTAAGGTGTTTTGGGGAGATGAGCTGAAGGGGCCTGGTCTCAGTTACTTCCAAAAGGCCAGAGAGTCTGGAGAAAACATTTCCCCAAAGGCCAAGATCCCTTCCTAAGGTGGAGGGCCTGACAGAGGACCAGGAGCCCCATTCTACCCAAAGGAGGTCCTTGGGCACCAAATCTGTTTTTCTTCTATCCTCCACCCCAGCACCCCAGGGAGGGCCATTGGGCTGATGGCTGCCTTAAGTTTTAGCAGGTGCTACAGAAATTTGGGGGGGGAGAGGGAAGTCAAGGATGGTGCTGTTAATGCACATTGAGATTAGAGCTAGCTCCACCCCTGTACTGACACCTAGCAGGGGCGTGAAAAGCATCTGGGCTAAAGGAAGACCAAATCAGTCTCAAGCATAAAGAGAATGACATTTGCTTTCCTTATAATGACAATGTTTTTCACTCACTCTCAAAAGAACACAGCCAGGATTGCTGTTATGTACAGGAGTGGCCAGGGCTGGATTTGAGCTATTCTTTCCCTTAATCTCTTTCCTTTGTCACCCAGCAGCCTGCATTTGCTGACAGCGATTCCTTAGATCATACAGCCCTCACATAAGCTGAAGAAATGAAACAGAAGTGTGGGCTCTCTCCTCTCTGATGGCTCACAGGTTCTCTGCCCTTGATCAGTCTCTGTTAGCAGGTAGGGAGACCATCCTACTGAGACCTAAACCCCCTGGGCACTACTAGACCAACAGCCGAATCTACCTCCTAGCCAGCCCATGAGCCCCACATCTCATCTCTCCGCTAGCAACAGGAGGAAGCTGCGCAGTATATTTATCTACTATTCATGCACAGCTGCCTTGTGGTGTTCTGAACAGGGTTTGGTGGAGAGAAGGGGAACATTAACAAATTGACCTCTTTCTGCCACATGTTCCCTTTGGCTTTGCTCTCAGGCACAAAGAATAATCCTTCCCTGGGAGCTGATTCCAAGTCATTGCTTCAGGCTGCAAGTGTAGACTGACCTGACTCCACAGCATTATTTGGAAATGAAGGTGCCAGCCCAGAGCTCAGCAGAACAGGCCAGATTTCCCTGCTCCACCCAGTGTCAGGAGTTACTGGCTGACCACCCCTACCTCCCACAGGATGCCTGAGTTAGACAGCAAGGGAGAACATGTTTTCTCCCTGGCAGCAGCATGGCAGGAGGAAAGACTGGGAAGATGCAGTGGCAAATCAGCCTTAGTCTAGTTGCAGGGGACTTACAAGACTGGGGTGCCTGTAGGAGGGAGCTTGCAGCCCTCTTGCCTGGGGCTGGGTCCCTGGGTCCTCCTAGCCCCACACCCAGCTGCTGGGCTGGGGGCTGCACAGCCCAGGCTTCGTCCTCTGCCCCAACTTCTCTCCCCAGAGTCATCAGCACCAAAGACACCTCACCACCCCTTCCTCTCTGCTCAACAAATGCTAAACACTACAGTTCTCCTCATTAATCCTAGGATTACAGGCCTGACAGAAAGAGGGGTGAGGCAAGGAGTCCCCCTCCTGAAGGCAAATCCAGGCAAAGTACTTTTTCTTTTAACCAAACCAGCAAATTGGACTCAGCTTTTCTTCAAATCACTGATCCATCTTTATGATCATCTTCTGAGTGCTTGTGAAGCCCCACAATTGAGGGTGATGTCTAGGCTGAAGATACAACCAGCCTCGGTGGCATGTTTTGAGGAAGACGGGTGTGAAAACAGGTCCGCCCCAGCCCAGGGTGTGGCCCGAGCACATGCAGCTGTCCTGATCTGAGTGGCAGAAATGGGGCTGTTTTGATCCCCATTTGAATCTTTCCACTGTCCAACAAACTTGAAACCCCTTTGAAAGTATCCCTTCCGCACCTAGACCACGGGCTAAAAAAATTAAGCTGTCAGTTATTTAGAGTCTGAATAAAAATGATGACTTCTTCTCTCTGCCTCCTAAGCCCTGGCCTGTTTTCCACTTCACCAGTAGATCCTTCTTGAGCAATGATCTGGGGCCCTTCCCGTTCCTTGTGACCCGCTTCCTCCCTCCAGCTGTTTTCCAGAACTCTCCTAGTCAGCCCTTCTTCCTTGGGGCTCCCCTAAACCCCCCAGTGCCATTCAGGCCTCTCTTCCTCTCCAGCTCTCAGGGTAGATGCTCTCACCCACTCTGCTCAAATATTAGGCCACTGCCAACCCACAAACCTCAGAGACCAGGAAGGAAACAGTGCAAGCACCATGACAAATGTCAAGGGTGGAGAATGTGGGAAAGGATTTTACCAAACTAAGGCACCCAGCCCCCATCAGGGTGCCCCACTCAGCTTTGGCCAGCTGGCGTTGGGCAAGAATACCAGTTTTTGTGAATTTTGTAAAGAAAGCTGGAAATGTGGAGTTTGATATGAAATCTCCCAATCTTTAAAGGTTGGCTCAAATTGTTTAAAAATACAGCAGGACTGTTCTCCCCACTGCTGTTCTGTGGGGTGGGAAGAGTGCTCCCTCAGTATCTACCCACTTCTGTAGACCTCCCCTGAAGCTGGATGTTGTCTTGGTCTCCTGCCTCTCCTTCCGGAATCTAGTACCCAGAGGATTTCAGCCTAGATGTTGACTGAAAACCCTGTTCCCACCTCGCGCTAGCTCTGGAGGCCTTGGAGCCAGAAGGAACCTAGACCCATTTTCCACTACCAGCTCTTGGAGACACCCACCTCCACCAGGAACATCTGTTCTGGAGTCCCATCAGGCTGTGTGTCCTACATGCTCTCTCATTCGGCACTGCAGGGCTGCCGCATGTCAGGGAGACTTTAGGGAAACTGGCCTGAGGCTTGTGGTCTAGGGAAGATTGGGGTCCTCAGCGGGGGGTACCCTGGGTTCCCCAGGTGATGCAGAAGTGAACTAGGAGCCCCCCCTTCACTTGGGGTTCGGAAAGCAGCCTCATCTCAGATGTCTATGGAGAGAGGAGAGCCAACTACATGCTCGTAGGAATCCTAGGCAGGAGGAAACAAGACATAAATGCAGGGCAGGCCAAAGGCAAAAGCCAGGGTTCTTTTTAAAAGAACCTAAGAAGCCAGCACGTCATATGCTCTTGGGACTGCCTGGAGAGCGTCCCACCGGGCCTCCTTTTGCTGGCTGCCTGGAGCACACAGGCTAATTACCAAAGCATCCAGTCCCAAGACTGGGACTGGTCTCCTAATGACTCATGTAACATCCCTCCACATCAGCAAAGATACATGGCCCTGCTCCCACCAGGCACAAAAGAACCTCAAGCCCATGGCCATGTCTAGCACCCGACATACAGAGAAGCTTAACAAAAGCAGCTTAAGCAGAAAAACCAGAGTTAAGTTCCTGAACACACCCTGCTGACTGGAATTTTGAAGAGCCAGAGAAAGTGAGAGATGTGTTCCCTACTTGGAGCTGCTCCCAGTCTAGCGGGCACACCAGACTCATGCACGAAAACTATGGAACAACCTTGAGCAGCAACCCGTGAGCATGAGCCATGGCTGTGCATGGGGTGAACTACAAAAATGCCACATATCAGACACAGGCTAGGTTGTTTCCTCTGGATCCCTCCATAAGCCTCGGAGGACCCAGTCCTCCTCTGGCCCCCTGATTATCAGTATCAGGGCCCAGACATCTGCAGGCAGAGCAGCGACTACCCCCTCTCTGTGTTCCTGATGTTGCTAACCCCAGGTGTCCCAAGCTGAGTTCACTCCTAAAGCTGGGCCTGGGAATTCCAGAGCTTAGCATCCATAACTCCCTAGCACATCCCTCCCGGCTGCCACCCCTCTTCTCTGGCTTCCTGGAAAGCTGGGTGCTGTATTTCACCAGCATCACTACCTTCCTTCCTGGACCTCTCCCTTTCCCTACCATCCTCCTTAACTCCCCTGGGCCCTCCTCCCTTCCCAGACATCCCCATAGCGAATGTGTATCATCAGCCCAGACTTCTCCTCTAAGCTCCACACTTGATGTTCCTGACCGAACGAGGCTGTCCCATAAACCCTCATACTCAACAAGTCCGATAATGAATTCATCTTTACCCCCAACCTCCTCCTCCAATATGCCCCACATCAATGAACCGTACCACCATGTCACATAAAGCCAATCCTGGGGAGTCAATTCCCTCCTCTTTGTACCCCCACCTCTGCCTCCCTAGGCCCACCCCCTCCACTTCCACCCTACTTCCCCTGAGACAGCACAGCATCTATGCACCCCCCCCCAGCATCTCCCTGCTGCCAGCCTCGCCCCCAGCCTCCCCAGCCCATCGTCCACTGGTCACCAGTGTGATGGTTTCAATACACAAATCCAACCACAAAAACATTCCACTGGAATATATAATTAAATCAAATAATTAGATAAAAGATTTAAGAACATAAATGCAAAAGCATTAGCAGAAAACAGGCAGGACATAAAGTCCCCAAACTCACATACAGCCTCTCTGTTCCATATCCAGAAACCAATGTATCTCTCTATAGGATAAAATATTGCAATATATTTCTATTCTTTTAAGACTTTCTCAAGAAAAGATTAATAATTCTATAAAATTGGGGAGGGTGGCAAAGGGTTTAAGAAAAAGCAGTAACAGCAAAAAAAAAAAATCATGTCTTGCACTCAGATAAAACCCATGGCGGGTTGCATCAGCAGCTGCAGCAGCCAGCAGGCGTGTTCCCCACTCTGGTTCCACGCCACGGGGCTGCTTTGTGATCCTGACACTAAATTCCCAGAAGCAGAAAAGCACACCACACGCCTGCTTATTATCTTCAAGACAAAGGGAAAAATATAAAAAAACAACCAGATGCAAAGTTCCTCACCAAGAAAGGAGGCTATCAGAATCTAGCACTTTGTTCTCCCATTTGGTCTTGAAAAAATAGGAACTAGGCACTCCTATTCAACAGTATCACAGGATAAAAAATTAGAATCTTTGTGCTTGAAAGCCTGGTCCTCTTTCCCTGCGTGCAACCCTTCAGTGAGGCACCCCAGGCCCCTTACATGCCCTGTTTTTACACCACTTTGCCCCAGCATATTACACTACTCCAAGCGCCCCAAATGCACCATGGCTTGTGAATGCCCATTTCACTGTTTATTCTGGGAAAGCTTACTTATTATGACAAATCAAATGTCCAAACCCTTGCAAAGCCTTTGCTGACTGTTTGACCCCTGGAAACCATTTCTTCCCTTTTTGCTTCCCGCTACCCTCCAAAAACATCTGCTAAAGTACCTGCAACTCTTTAGGTTAGAGCTATTCCTCCCCCGATAGACCGCAAGCTGCTTATGGGCAAGAACCATGTCGTCATCTTCACCTTGGAATTCTCAGACCTAGTTCAATGCCTGGTTCATACAAAGTCTAACAAATGTCCACTGAATGGATAAATATCTACCCCACTACACTGAGCTCTTGGATTTAAACAAACCTAAAACTGCCTATTCAAATGATCCTAGGCTAGCTTCTTTGAAATCCAGGGTAGCAGTGGCCCAGGGATGCTAAAGGAATATAGCTCCATTGACAAAACAGTCTGAGTTGAAAGCTACTGATTACTACTCAGACAGGTCCAAGTGCAGGGGTATGAGACAGGGGAGAACACAAATGTTCATTTGTGGGAAAATATCCTCAACAAGAAAGTAAGCCAAGTCAACTCTCAACAATGCTACCAGAGGAAAACAATGGCAGCACAAAACCAAAACAAAACACCAAAACCACGGGGGCACTGGTTGGCAAGTTCCAACCATGGATAATCCACAGATCCATATCATTAAATTTTGAGACCTATTATGTCTTTGCAACAAATCTGTCCTCCAGATTCTATATGCCTCACGCTCCATTGTACATAATAAAAGATGACAGGTATCCAATGTAGGGCTTTATGACACTTAGCTGCAAAGCCGACACCTGTGCAGGGCAAGAAGTTCCCCTTACCTGGCACAATCGTGGGGTGCCTGCCTAGATGGTTCTTGCAGCTCCCCTTCCTCATGTTGGTGGAAACCAGGGATTTAGAGAGGTCCTGACCCAAGCTGCCTCAGCCAGGTCAAAGCAGAAATGGGCACTGGCAGGTTTCCCATCTCTCAGCCCAGTCTCCATAGTAGGAATGTGGCTTTGCACAGCCACCTGCTCCCCTATATCCTCAGCTTTTGCTGACACTGATTGACCTAGGGTCTAGACCCCAAGCTACCTAGGAAGGACAAAAGGGAAAAGGGGGTGGGGGGATCCAGCAAAGATGGAGGAAACCAAACTGAGGTGGAACAGTGGCAACCTTTCCATCTACCAGAACGCCAGCTAGTGTGAACTCAGCTGCACCAGGAAAGGGGAAATGATGGGCAAAGGGGCAGAAAGCCCTGACCCCAGTTAGAGAAACAAGGCTGGAGAGAGAGGGTGCAGAGCTGAAATAGGGAGGTGACTCTGGTGTGGGATGCTCTGCTCCCAAATTTTCCGCTTCCCCCTTCCCATTCAGCTGCCTTTTTTTTTTCTCACTCTCTAGTCTCTTCCTGACCCCACTGCACCTCCCCAGACCTCAAAGGGACCCCCTCTCCCACCCACTCCAGGGTTCCTATCTCATGTGGTCCACAAATCACTTCAAGCTCGTCCACTCTCAAGCCCTAATTTCTTCCCCCAACCAGATCTCCCCTTTCTCTGTGTCTCTCCTTTATCTTGCCTAGGAGTCTAGTCCCTAAATTCTTTCCTATTTTCCCTTTCCCAGCCCACCAGTTTCCCCTCCCAAGGGTACTCGCTGCACCAAACTTGCCTTCAGGCACCTACTGTGGGACAGCCACTTGACCCTGACCATTCCCCTCAAGCCCCCAGAGGCTCATCCCCCGTCCCCCGCCTGGACTGCAGTCGTCCTACACCTTTAACAAACCTCCACGTGCGTATTAACGGCGGTGACAGCATTTCCTTGTCTCTCTGCTCCCGCCCCCGGAGGCGCTGCCCATTGGCCGCTGGGTTCCAGTTCTCTCTGTAATTGGCCAAGCTCCAGAAAAAACGCCAACCAATGACCTTTCCGCGTCTGTCTCCCTCCTCCGATCGTGGACTCCCATTGGCTCCGAGGACGGAGGCCCTGTTAGCCTGGCTTGGCGACTGGCAAATTCTTCCTTCCCCCGGGTCGAGTCCCGGGATGAGAAATTGGTTCCGAATCTAACGGAACCCGGGGCCGGGCGACGCCGGGTCACGTGGCGGGCGCCCTCCCTCCCCAATGACGTGCGTGCTGTGGAGCGTCACCGTGACGTTTGGGCGACCTGCGGCCTGGCCGGGCTACCTCCGCCGCTTGTGCAGTCGCGGTGCTGTCATGGACCTGGAATCTATGCGCAAGGGTTACCGCGGGGACCTAGAGGTGCGGGCGCCGGGACCTTCCGTAGGGGGCGGAGCGATCTGGGGTCCGGGAGTGAATGGAGAGGGGATCTAGAGGCAGCTTGTCCGGGTGGATAAGAGGTCCAGCTGGAGCCTGCCTGGGTTGGAATCCTGCCACCTACTGGCTGGTCAGCTAGGCATTGTACTTACTCTCTGGGCCTGTTTCCACATCTGCGAAGTGATCGCACCCAACCTTGTAGAGATGTTATGTAGGTAGATGTCTGTGAAGTGCTTAGAACGGTGGTAAGCAATTTGTAAGTGATGGATAAATCAAATAACTAAAGTTGAAGAACTTGAAGTTCTTTTCTTCCTCCCTCCTCAGGATAGGAGCCCAGAGAACTGTTTGGAGTTTGGGTCCCAGAGCCATGCAAATCTGGCTATTTTTGAGCATCTTTTGAAGTGCTGGTTAAATGCAGTTTTCATCTAAGCCTCGGAACTATTAAATGAAATCTATGGGGGTAGAGCCTAGGAATCTCCTTTTAGGCCCCCCGTGTGATTCCGATACACAGATAGGTTTGATACTCACGACGTGGAACTCTGATTCATCCATTTCTAGCTGTGTGACCAGGCAAAAATCGTTTGACCTTTCTATATGCCTTAATTTCCTCACCTGGAAAATGGGGCTAACAGAACTACTTCCTGGAAACTTTTTTTATTGTGAGGACTAGATGAGGTGGTATTTGAACATTGCCAAGAACAATGCCAAGGACGAAGTAAGCACTATGTGTGTTCATTAAATCAGATAAAAATCTTTCTTCCCAGGCATTTGAGGAGGCTCACCTCACCTCCCTGGATCCCATGAAGCAGTTTGCTGCTTGGTTCGAGGAGGCGGTTCAGTGTCCTGGCATAGGCGAAGCCAATGCCATGTGTCTGGCTACCAGCACCAGGTGGGCATAGCCACGGGGCCTTACGTGGGTGGCTACAGATGAAGTAGGAAACTTGGGAAACTCTCAGTTTCATGGATGCCACCTTTGTGGTTCTACCTCTGGTGTTAACATGCTGCATGTCCTCAGGAAAGTCACTTGTCCCCTCGGAGCCTCAAGGTGCTTACCTGTAAACGGACAGCCAAACGTCACTAAATGCCATTCCAGTGATAAAATGCAGTGCCTCATTCATCTCTACCTTTGATGCATCCCCAGCCACACCTCTGCATGCCGCATCTCCCCACTTACCCAGTTCCCATCTGTCCTTCAAGATCTGCTTCTCCTGGTCCTTTCCATGAAGCTCTCTCCAACTCTTCAGACGTGGCATAGAACTACAGTTCTAAGCTGCATCATACATTTGACAATTAATCATATACCCCTTGAGACATCTCATGTATTAGCCTCTAATTTAACTCTTCTCGTCCCCTTTCACTAAAGCGTAAGGACTTTGAAGGCAAGGATCTTATGCTGTATCCCAAGGTATCTCCCAGAGCTCTGAACAAAGGACTGGATATAACTGCGCCTTCTGTGATCCCTAGCTGATGGCTCATTAAGTTATTTATGGTCCCTGCCCTTAGTTACCCTGGCAGTGGTGGCATACTCATACCTCTAGGACAGATCCCCAGGGGCAAGTGGGGCCAGGTGGAGTAGGCTGAAAGCCTGAGTGCTGAGACAGTGCAAGATGAGGGAGCATAGCTGTAGGGCTGTGTGCAGACATCTTCTGGGGCGAGGGGGGCAGGGGGGAGGTCATTGAAGTGGGCTCTGACTACAGGCCTCTTCCATTTGCCTCTAGAGATGGAAAACCCTCTTCCCGCATGTTGCTGCTGAAGGGCTTTGACAAGGACGGCTTCCGCTTCTTCACTAACTTTGAGAGTCGCAAAGGAAAAGAGCTGGTGAGCGTGCGCAGTCAGTCCTTCCCAGGATCCACACGGTCCAGCCCTTCCTTCCCCCACTGTTCTCCTGCCTCCCCCACTTCTCTTTACGCTCAGGATCCTTCCTCCCTCCTTTGCACCTGATGTTCTCTTTGCTGTGAATGAATGCTCTTCCTAAATACCCTCTATCATCTGTTCACCTAATTAACTCCTGTTCCTTCAGACTTCAGCCCAAATATTTCTTCCTCAGGGGAAACCTTCTCTGACTACTACACTGGGCCAGCCCTTTGTGCTGTTTTCTGTCATTGTAACTTATAACTTCCTGCCATTTTTTTTCAATTTGCAACTATATATTTATTTATGCAATTATCTGATTAATGTTTGTCTCCCCTGCTAAACAGTAAACTCTGTAGGGGCAGAGACTACCTCTTTTATCTCTGCTGCATCCCCAGCACCTAGCCTGGTGTCTGTCACGTGAGAAAGGTATGCATTCAGTGAATGAAGCCAAAATCAATCAATAGCCTTCCCTGAGTCCATGCTAGCCACACATGCATTTCTCAGGACTTGCAAACCTATAGGTGAGCAAAATGGCAAAGCCTCATTTTGGAGTTAAACTGACTTTGTAACCAAGAAATTAGGATTTAAGGGATGATTATGGTTCCTGAATCATTATATAGATATTCCTTTGTACCTTCTGTTATATTGGAGTAAACAGGGAAATTCCTGAAATATTTGAACTGTAATCCAACTTCCTTGATCTCTGATAATGATTGTATGGCCTTTATCTTGTGCCCCTTGTAACTGACCCTCATTTGTACCCATTTTATCTGGTTTTCGACTTTGGAGTCTTCGGATCACTGAAGACAGCCCCTCATGTTTATTAATGAAGGGCCCTGGGTCAGCCCAGAATTATCCCAACCAAAGTCCAAAGTTATGCTGGATCTAAACAAAATGGTCCTGACTGACATATGCAGTAGCTTAGACTTTAACCTGTAAGTTACCTGTACCTCATTATGGTAATAAAAATCATGCCCATAATTATATTAAGGGCACCGTTTTCTTACATACATTATGTGACTAAGCATGTAATCAATCTGCATGTGCACAATAATTAAATCAACTCTAATAACATTATCTGGAGCCATTGTGCACCTTATCCTAAAACCTGCTCATCTTTTAATTCCATAAAACCATCAGCATTTCTGCAGTTTGGGAAGACAGACTTTGGGGCTGATGGGCATCTGACTTCCTGCTTGGCTCCTAGGTGTAAACTCTTTCTCTCTAAAACCCTGGTGTCTCAGGAACCGGCTTGGGCAAAAGAATCCACTACCTTTGTTCTAGTAACAGCTTGGTTTTTAAACTCAGTTCTATCATTACAATCGTGAATTTGGGCAAAATACTTCATTTCTCCTAGTCTGTGCCCACATCTGTAAAAGTAGGCCTGCCTTTGTGGCTTAAAGGAGATGTTATGGTAGATTGCATCTGCTGGGGGCCCTCACCGTGCAGCTGTCATGCCTTCTACCCTGCATGCTGGCGGCATCCTTCCCCCTGCCTGATGGCTGTTCATGTGTTTTCTTTCAGGACTCCAACCCCTTAGCTTCCCTTGTCTTCTATTGGGAGCCCCTTAGCCGTCAGGTGAGTGATCCGTGTCCAGGACAGGCTGCGGTAGGCCTGGTAGGGAGGGGCTGGGTTTATGGATGTGCCTAGTGAAGCTTCGCAGGCTGGGCAAGCATCCTGCCTAGGCCTCGTGCCCTCTCCTTCTCAGAAACAACACTCAATTAGCAACTGTAGTTGAAGCCAGGAGTGGTGGGGCAGTCCATAAGGAAAAGAACAGAGAGGAATGGGATATGGGCTGGTGGGTAGGACAGATGGCATTGAACCTCACCTACGCAGGACCATTCCTCTGCAGGTACGGGTGGAAGGTTCCGTAAAGAAGCTCCCTGAGGAGGAAGCTGAGCGCTACTTCCACTCCCGCCCCAAAAGCAGTCAGATTGGGGCTGTGGTCAGCCACCAGAGTTCTGTGATCCCCAGTCGGGAGGTGAGTGGGGCTCGTCCTTAGTCCTCAGGGGCTGAGGGCCTGGCTCATACCCTGAAGCCATCCCCAGGGTCCCCTTTCTCCAGCGAAGGAGGAGGTGGGGAGCGAGGCTCCTTTATCTGCCTGAGCCTCCTATTGGGCCACGGGCTTGGGGAGGGCAGAGGCCATCTGCCTGGCTTGCCCGTGTCCGCGGGTGGCCTGGCATAGAGCACACGCTCTGTAAGTGGTCATTGAATGAATCGTTGACTGGGCCTGGCCCTTCCTTCCTCTCCTTTTCCTGGACAGTATCTGAGAAAGAAGAATGAGGAATTGGAGCGCCTCTACCAGGAACAAGAGGTGCCTAAGCCGAAATCCTGGTGAGTGATACCTGGTGGTCCTCTAGAAAAGGACATCAGGACCCCCATGTTTACCTACCACCACCCTGTGTATTACACATCTCCTTTTCCCCGGCAGCCTGGTCGGAGATATCCCAGTTGCTTCCCACACAGAGCTCTGGGATTGGAGGAAGGAGGGACCTGGCTGGGAAAACCCATAGAGCAGTGAAACCTCTGCTTCTTCTTGCAGGGGAGGCTATGTGCTGTGCCCGGAGGTGATAGAGTTCTGGCAAGGCCAAACCAACCGCCTGCACGACCGGATTGTCTTCCGGAAGGGCCTGCCAACAGACTCCCCTTTGGGACCCATGACCCACCATGGGGACGCAGAGTGGCTCTACGAGAGACTTGCACCCTGACTCCGGGACCTGTTGGCCGGACTGGAGCTGGGGCTAGATGCTCAGAGGTGTGGCGCTAGGATCCAGAACCTTCTATGCTCAACCCATTTTCCTCCCAGCACTCATACCTAGGGCTCTTCAGAGCTTGGCCTCTGTTATCTGTACCCAGTTGACTCTCAATTAGCTGGTCAGGTGAAGTGAAATGAGGGATATAGAGGCTCACAAATGGAAAACAATCCCATGATTATTTTTCTTGGCGTTGACTGCACTTTATCATAATAGCGCCCCCTGGGGATTGCAACTGGTGTAATTCCCTTCTCCAGTGACACAGAGTGGCCCCCAGCAGTCCTGCCTGTTACCATGTGACCGGTCATATTGGCCCAAGCTGATTGGTCCCAGGGTAGGCACGTGAGCCAACCTAGCCAATCAGATTTCCTCATCAGCAATTTGAAATTTGGAATGGAGAGCCAAGCGTGGGAGTCATTGTAGCCAAATCATCAATGGCAGCCAAGAAGCAACCAGGCTGCGGCTGCTGCCATGCACATTCTTGAAGCTGCCCTTATCCCTCCTTCCCACTCTGGGCTGTGCAGTTGCTCCTGCCTCAAGACATCCCACACTTCACCCTGTAAATCCCATTTGGGACTTAATCTAGCATTAACTGGTAAAATATCATTACATTTACCCTGCTAATTTCTGCCTTCTGTGATTTGAAGCACAGCCATATGAAAAGGGGTTAAATTTATTCTCTATACTTCCTGGAAGTTCCAGGGAAGTGTGTTTCATCTCCATACTAGGAGAGATTTCAAATAAGAGCTGCCTGTTAGGGAGCGAATTCTATCGGGAGAAGTATTCAATCCCCGTCAGGAATTTTACAGAAGGGACTCAAATGCTAGGTGCCTTGTGGCTGGGAAGATTTTAATTGAGCTTTTCTTTCTATGTTTGGTTATATATGTGTATACACATATTTCATTTTCCAGATATAAAATGAAATTATTATAGAGATTATGCCTTTCAGACTAAACACACAGACACACACACACCCCTTACCACCTTCTACAGATGATCCCTAGGGCAATGGTATACCCCAGCACAGTGGAATTACCTGGACAGCCTTTAAAGTCCTGATACCTGGGTCTCACCCTCAGAGATTTAACTGGTCTGGAGTGCAGCCTGGGAGTTGGGACTTTGAAAAGCTTGTTCTTGTACAGCCAAGGCTGAGACCCACTCACTGGTCCCTTTGCTCCTCAGTGTGGTCCATGGGCCTCTGGCCTCAGCCTCACCGAGAGCCCATGAGAGAGAGCGGATCCTCATCCTAACAGGATCCCCGGGTCTCGCTGGCCTCAGCCTGCAAGCCGACAACCCCCCACGCTGGCAGTCTGGGATTCTTTAATAACCCTGTGCTGAAATGTGTTTGCTTTCCTTGAGCACACACCTGGTGACCGGGGACTACCTGGGTGCAAGGTGCGCTGGCCGCGGTGAGGAGCCAGCTGGGCACATGTTTGCTGTGACTCAGCCCTGATCGGAGGACTCACTGTTCTTTGCACTCATTGGCACCGAACTTGCTCCTCTGTAAACCGTGCTTCGATGTGTGTTTGACTGGATGGGCTTTGTATTGATTGGCAGCCCCTCTCCTGCCTTGATGCTGCTTCAGCCTGGGGGCAGGAAAGCACAGCATTAACCCTGTGGCCACCTGCCTTGTCCTCTTTGTCCTTGTGCGGTGGGATGTGTACTTGGTGAGTGTGTGCGTACATGTGTGTGAAGTGCTGTACCACACCTGTGTTCCTGGGGGTTGTGTAATCCCCCAGTTTGAGCCTGGTCCCAACTGTTCTTTTCCAAGGCTGTCTGTCCGTCCCTGTGCCAAGCCTAATAAAAGTCTGTCAGGTGTGCACGGCATCAGCTTTCCTCCAGTCTGGTCTCCTCCTGGGAAGGAAGGGATTTGGGGGATCAAAGTGGGTCTCCCTGCATCCATTGGGCCTCCAGCAGGGGGAGCCAGCTGTCCGTGCTTGGCCTCTTCTGGGCAGCGAAGGCCAGCTCCGGAGGGCCTCTCCTGCCATCCCCCGCCCGCCCACCTTGGGTTGCCTCCCAGCGAAACTGTGTTTGATAACCCGTATCCTCTCCCTACTCCTGCACATATTTGCTCTCTCAGTTCCTCCTCCTCCTCCGGCCCTATGAAATCCTGCAACTGCTCAGCTCTGCCACCCAGGTCACCAGATCTCCCTTTAGCTTTTAGTAGCCTCCTCCCGTCTCTCCGCCGTCCCCAGCTTAGGGGCATAGTGGAGTTGCCCTGGGAGATTCCTAAAGAGTTCACTCTGGGGCTGTGCAGCAGGGCAGGCTTGCAAGGGGCAGCATGGCCATGGGCACGCTTGCCTAGGAGGGCTCATGGTACCTGGGATACCCGGGCAGGCGGCAGAGCCGGCCTTCAGCCTAGGGAACCCCAGGATGGGCTGAAGTGGAAGGTCCCTGCAGACTGGGGCCTCAGGGGTCACCCGGCCTCCAACCTGGACGACTTTTCCCCATTGGTTCCAGAGTCTCCGCAGCCCCCTCCAGCAGTGCTCATCTCCCCGGGTCCTGGGACTGCCCTGCCCACCCCCACCTGCCTTCTGCGGAAGGTGGCTGCTCCCGGCCCCAGAGCAGACAGAAATCAAGAGTGGTAGAGGTTCACACCAGGCCAGCTCCGGCTTCAGTCCCAGCGCCACTACTGTTGGCACCTGACCCAGGGCAAGTGACAGCCTCTCTAAGCCCCAGCTAACTGTCTGGAACGTGAGGATAATGACAGCATCTGTCTCAGGGATGAGGAGAGGATTAAATGGGGAACTTGTAAAGCACTTGCTATAGGGCCTGGCCGGTTTTACTATCTGGAAGGAGTGTGAATAGGAGTGTAAGTCTGAGAGGCTTTAGGGCTGGGTAACTGTTAGGACCCTAGAAAGTTCCGTGGGAGCAGGGTGGGGGGGTGGGTTGGGGGAGAGGCCCGGGGGAAGGCAGCACACCTAATCCTGGGAGAGAGCCCAGACTACTCATGCATCCCCAGAGTTCCCCCTGGCCTGGGTGGGGCCACCTAACAAAGGCCCCCTTGTACAAGTCTGTTTGTTTTGGTAATAAATTTCCTGAGCAACAGCTCCCCGGGGTGCGGTGGCCCTGCCTGCGAGGAGCTGGCCTGGAAACTGCAGGCCCTCATCACTTAGCTGGCCACACTGGTGGCTCCCTGTTCCCACCATGAGCTCCAGGGGGTTGGCCAAATCTTTCCAGTTCCTGGCTGCTGTGCTTGAGAAAGAGTTCAACCCAACGGCACAAGAGAGCTTTTTCCTCTTCCTTAAACTGAAGTGCAGGGCATGGAGGCAGTCCTCGGTAAAGGAAGGGGAAGGGAAACCAGTGTTTACTGAGCCCCTATATGAGTCACCCCCTTAAAACCGATCACTCCCTGGGCAGTAGGTTTTATTGCAGCCCCTTCTATGGAAGAGGAGACTGAGCCTCAGAGGGAATTAAAAATATGTATTCCCAAGGTCAACCTGAATTTAAATTCTGATTCTAAACCAAACTATGGGGACACGGAGGTCACCCAAAGTGTGCTCCTTTCTGCTAGAACTGACCGTTGAGGACCAACTGTCTCCGTCCTCTTCTCTCCCCAGACACTAAGGATGACTTGCTGTTTTTACTATCCGGCAGGAGTGTGACTGGGTTTTAGGGCTGGGTAACTGGGAGGACCCTAGAAAGTTCCGGTGGGGAAGGCTGGGGGAAGAAGCCTGGAGGAAGGCAGCATACCTAATCCTGGGAGAGAGCCAGTTCCTACATTCTCACACCTGGGGATCCTTCCTCCAGCTTGAAAAAAAACAGTTCGAGCACAAAGTTCCATTTTCTTACATGAAGGGAGATAAGGGCATTAGAAACAGTCACCTCAAAAAGTGCAGGACAAGAGCATAAATGGGTTCTCTGCTTTAATGGCATTATTACGAAGAGAGAAACCAACACTTAACTTTTAAAACAAAGCGCAAGACTCCAGGACTCATCTCTGGGGCTAGTCTTTCTTAAGTACTAGTAAGGGTCAGAGAGGAAGAAACTGGCTGCTTTTTGCTCCTACCGGAGCCTCCCCACCCACCCCCAGTTAGGACCACTGGGCCAGTGGCCCTGCCCTTCGAGGTGTGCAGCTTGGCACGGCCAGAGCTAGAACCTGGGAATCACCCATTTGGCCATTGCAGCTCCCCCTCCAAGTGCCAGGGTCCTCTCCCCACTCTGCACTTGGGGGCAAAGTTCCAGGAAGTTTACCCCATGTGTCTGGAGGCGAGCTCAAGTTCAGCGCCTCCACCTCTGGCTCCAAGGCCACCACTCCCATCACATGGCACAGCAATCCAGAGTCACCCTTGACCCTGTGCCCAGGGAAGGGCTGAAGTCTGTCCGGCTCCCTCTCTCCATTCCTCGCCATGCCCACCTCCTTACTGGCACTGCCATTGCTTCAAGGAGCACTGTCCTTCCTGGGTGGAAGCGTTCATTCTTTCACTGGAGTACCTTGTGTTTGTGGTCAGGGGGTTGGGCCTAGGGTGAGGGGTGGCCCTAGGATCTCCTGGGCCTTAAATAAAGCTGGGGCACATGAACACAAGCCTAAAAAGCAGGCATTTTCTTGCCAGCAGGCATCAACTGCCCCAAGACTTTAGCTGTGGCCAAAGGGGCCAGCGCGGTACGCTCCTATCTCCGACCTGGCTGATGGCAGGAAGCGGGGAGGTGCTAGCCTCCACCTGGGCCTCCTTCACTGTCCTTTGCCCTCCTTGTCATCAAAGAGGTTAGGGTTCTCTGCCAGCGTGGCTCGAACTTTTTTCTTCTCCTTGAACCGGCCTGAATTGGAAACTTTGACGTGTTTGCCCTCTGTGCTGTTGTCTACAATCTTCCCCAGGCGGGTGTTAAAGTCACTGCTGGGGCCCCCCTCCTCGGGCCGCGGGGGCTCCGTGCCTCCCTCTGTTTGGGCATACGTGTCCGGGATCTCATACAGCACCTTGGGAGCGGATTTCTTTTTTCGGAGGAAGGTCAGCTTCCACCAACCCACGTCGGTCATGGCGCTCCCCGAGGCGAGAGGGTGGGCCTTTCTGCCGGCACAGGGTGGAAAGAGAAGGGGTCAATGGGGAACCAGCCTACCCTAGACTCGTCGTCGTGGGCTGTTTCAGTAGCCCAGGCCTGAAAGAATTAAAGGTAATTCTTAATTAAAGAATTAAGCCTGAAACCCAGGATCCAGGGAGGCAATGCTTTTGGAGAGGATGAGAAGAGAGAAGGGCCTGGGGAAAGGGCAGCCAAAGTAAACACAGGCGGGGAAGCCCATGGAGCCAGTCACAGGAGGTAGTGGGCCAGTTGCATCGTCGCCGTGCGGGGTGGTCAGAAACCAAGGGATCATCCATTCCAGGCCCCTCAGAGCTGCCGGAAGGTGAGGGGCTTGCCCGGCCCAGCATCCAGGCCTCGTACATCCCTCCACGTTCTGCCCGCTACACACCAGACCCTGCTGCTAGGAGGTGAGCAGGTGGGTGACGGGTATGAGACAGACAGAAATGCCCTGTGCATTTTGCTTGGATTTCATTACGAAACCAAGTAGAATTTGCACTACTCCGCGTCATTTGGACTTGCCAGCGTTGACTAGAAAGGCTAAGGAAGATGCTGACCTTTGTCTAAGGGGAAAGAAACTTGAGGTGGAGTCAGTGGGAAGTCCTGGGGACTGTTCTACCCTGGTGACCTCTGGTAAGTGACTTCTCTGGACCTCTGTTTCCTCATTTGTCCCTTCTACCCCTTACATGTAGCCTAACGTTAATCTCTGCCCAGAGGGGTAGACGCGTTTTGCAAAATCATATTTACGATTATGCAGTAAGTATCAAGGATGGCTCCCTTCCCCCACCCAGTTTCCAGGGGAAACCTGAGTTTAAAAGAGTTTGGAAAGAAGTTTGGTGAGCCATGGGGTATGAGTGTGCAATCTGGCCGCCACAGGCTGTACCCTCTGGAGTGGGGATGGAAGCCGAAGTCCCGGCTTCTCCGCTCACAAGCTGCCCACCCTGACGTGGAGCCGCCCTACTAGGGGCCTCGCGTTCTGCTAGTTTGCATAAAGGTGCTGTGTGAGCTCCTGAGAGTTCTGGGAGATGAAGTTGCCTGGACATCACTGATATCCAGGGCCTGAAAGATGGGAGAAGGAGACGGTAGACTAGAGGAATGAAGAACAATGAAAGAGCAGGCAAAGCCATGAGAAATGGAGGCGCCTCTGGGCCTGGAGAGGTTGGTGGTCTGGCTCTTAGGACGCCCAGGTATGGGTCGAGAAACTCCTGGGAGCAGGGTGCAGTGGCCAGAGTGCAGACCAAAAAGCTACAGGCAGCTTCCCCAAACACAGGCAAATAAATATATCACATCCTTTTAAAAACTGATGGCCTAAACTATATTTTTCTAAAATGGCCAGAAGAAAACACACAAACTATTAGTAGCGGTTTTCTTTGTGTAGAAGGAATAGGAGATGTTTTCTTCCCTCTCTTTTTCTAGCTTCCAGATTTTCCTAGGTTTGGTCTAAATTGAGTATTGGGACCCACTGCCTGGTGCTACTATCACCTCTTGGCCCTCCACATGCCCATCTCCTTCCCCAGAAGGCGTGCCCAGTGGATTCCTTCCCACTTCTTTGTCTGGGAGGCAAACCCCACATTGCCAGCTCCGTCCCTGTAGCTGGACTCAGGTCACCAGAGAAACCAAGGGAGATCTTGTGAAGCTCCCCCTTGGAAAGCCAAGGAGGAGGCTTCAATGGCCAGATGAATGCTTTCAGGGCACCCTGCAGAGGTGAGCTCACCAAGGGGATAGACTGAGAGGTTTGTTTTGGCAGCCTGCCCCGGCTGGGCTTAGCACAGCCTTGCACAGAACTCGGCGTTCCAGGATGGGTTTCTGGAAGGAGGTGGGTGGGTAGGGAAGGAGGGACAGGGTGCTTGCTGGCTCAATGGTGCCAGTCGCTGCCGTTTTCTGGGGCAAGACCCACAACCCCACCTTGCCCATCTGGGGCTGCCAAGGCACTTAGGGGTGGGGGGAACAGACTGCCTAGCTCCGTGAGAGGAAGTGGCTTCTGCCGGTGCCAGTTAGAATATACTGCTTTAAGAGGTATTTCATTTGGCATCCATGGGGTGGTAGAGGCAGTGACAGACACACCACAGGAACTTCTTGTCAGAAAACCATAACAAGAGCTGGGAACATCCCTCAGACCCTACCCTGGGGTCTGGTGCCTCTCTTTCTGGCCTCTTTCTGGGTTTTTCTAGGATGCTCTTGGCCAGACCTTCTAGTCACTTCTGTTCAAGAAGGACACGTGAACGCCAGTAGGCAGGTGTTACCTCTTCAGGCAAGCTTGATACACAGAAATCCAAATTTGCAAAACACATAAATTAGGGGACTATTCTTTGCTTTATAAAGTCACCCAGCTATAAGATTTTTCTAAACAGTGAGCTTTCCCAAGATTGTTGAAAATGTGATTTTCTTTTTAAGAAAAGTGACGTGCTATCCAAACTTCCTGGATATTCAAACTTACAAAAAGCCAGCTGCCCACAGCTACATGCCCATGCCCAGTCACAGGCCCGGTGGGGCTGGGGTGCAGGGGTAGGGCAACTACGCAGGATTTCGCACAAGCCCAGCATTTAGTGCCCCAGCAGACTGCACCACTGGTGGCGCTGGAGGCTGGGCCCTTGCCTGGGGCCCTACAATCCACATGGGAGGTGGAAATCAGCCCTTAAGGAGGCCAGCTCCACCTCCACTGTTTGCACAGCTTTGCTTGGGAGCCTACAAAGGGCCTCATGGGACAGCTGCCACCCCCGGCATTTGGCGGTCGGCACCGTGTTGTGCAGGTTGGACCCCACCACCCAGCTGGGTGTCTGAGCTGCTCCGAAGGGATTTGCCCAGGCTGGGCCTGGCCATTCTCTGAGCTGGGACTAGTTATCCATTGACTGGAGGAAATGGGGAGCTAGCCAGCTTTGATGTTGCACAGAAAACTCAGAGACCCCCACCCCATACCCCTGTGGGTCCCTAGTGTCATTTCACCCCATGAATCTGAGGTGCCCAGGACAGGTGCTCCTGACAGTCAGACAGACAGAAACATCCTCCAGGCTGGGCGGGGGGGACAGGGTGCCAGGGGGAAGCTCCAGTTCAGCAAGAGTTAAAAGAGAACTGCTCTGGAGTGAAACTTTCCCAGAAGAAGCTCTGCTTCTTGGAGCCTGGATTGCCTCCAAGAAGCCAGTGGGATGCGTCCCGGGCTCTGCCTGCCCACCTAGGGAGAAGGTGTGCCTGGGTCGCCCCCTCCCAGCCAGGTTTGCTGGCCATGAAGGCAGAGCTGGGTGCTCTCGCTGAAGACTGTGCCTTGGTTTCCCCACCCACCTGCCCTCTGCCTGTACCTGTAGTCCTGATTGCTCCGGGCTGGAGGCGAGCCCTTCCCTAGAGAAGGAGCTGAGTGTAGGAGCTGCCCAGGAGGGTGAAACTGGGGGAGGTGAGGGTGCCTCCAGGGTGCTGCGCCGGGCAAGGCTCAGGAGTGGTGGGTAGGAGCAGCTGCACGTCAGGTGCAGGAGAAACAGGTGCAGGAGCAGGTACCTGCCAGGCTGCAGCTCCTGGACTCAAGGTGAACCTGAAACCCAGCCCCTCCCGGCTAAGTAAACAGAAGCAGAGGCCGGCTCAGACTGATGAATATTCATCATCCCTGAAATCCAATCCCAGAGCCCCTGCACCCACCCAGAAGCCTAGGCCCTCCAGGGATTGCCAAGGCAGAGGAGGGAATCCCAGGGGAGACGTCAGGTATGGGAGCCTTTCTCTTCAGTTTCCCCACCCTTGGGCTGCTTGGTTGCACCCCCAGTTATAGCCAAGGTCACCCCATTCATTCCATCACCAAAGAGGTCTCCAGCAAGTACCCTTCTCAGCAAGGACCACCTTCCGGATGTTGGCCAGGGCACAACCAGGAAAGGGTTAAGGGCCACTGCTCCCGTTGGCACACAGCGGGCCGGGCAGGACAGGGTGCACCCCCGCTCCCTTTGAACTCCCTGAGTCGAAACCAGTCCCTGGTTAAACAGGTTGGGAGACCAGTTCGTAGGCTGGGTCTGCTCCCCGCCCCGAAGCCTCAGTGCCTCAGATGGTCACGGCCGGGAGGAGGGGCTGTTCCCTTCTGGCCTGAAGGGCACCTCCGCGAGACCTCCCCCCCTTGGGCCAGGCTCTCCAGATCCACCACCACCTCAAACAGCCTCGCTCCCCACCCCCACCCCCTGCCTAAGCTCAGAGATGGGCTTCAGGGGCCCTGAAATCATATGCAGAACTCCACTGGTGGAGTGCAGGGTGGCCAGTGGTAGAGTGCTCCCCTTCCATGCGGGAGACCCCGGTTCGATTCCCTGAACCTGAACGTCCCCCCAAAAAAATCTCCGTTTGTGTTGGCAGAGGGATGTTTTTCTTTGCACAGAACCCATAACTTTTTTCTCAGACTCTCAAAGAGAACTGAGATTTCCAACCTATCCACATAGTGCGTTCCTTCAACTTCCCCCAAACTTCCCACAGTCCCCTGAAGGGTCTTACTGAGTGTGATAAAGCTGGCAAAACCCAGGGCAAGCTCTCAGGGGAAAGAGGGAGAGATGGGGCCCTGGTGAGGAGGGAAGAGAGGCAAATGCAAGCAGCAGGCTGGTGGGCACACCGGGGTCAGGCAGAGTGTGCGGGGCGGGGGGGTGGGGTGGGGGGGGGTGTAGGGGGCGTGGTCCTCACTGCGCTGCAGCCACGCCTCCTCTAAAGCCACGCCTCCTCTGCAAACCGCCCGCGGAGCCCTCCTGTCACAGTCCGGCTAGGTGGCCGGCAGCCTGCAGCCAGGGCTGCTCTGGCAGATGGCTTCTGTTCTTTGGATAACCTGTTGCAGCCACCCTCAAGTGCCCTAACTGTGTTCGCGTTCTCTCTCCCCTCAGACAGGCAGCCCTGCAGGATGAGAAACACCTGCTGCATATTCAGTGTCCCTTGGACTCCCTGTGGGCAGTGCTGCCCCGCTGAGCTGCTCAATCCGCCAGCCCCGCTGCCCGCCTCCATGCAGTCCCTACTGCATGGGGGGACTGAACAGTCCCTACATGCCACGCAGAAAGGGCACACAATTCCCCCTTTCCCCTGGTTCCCCCACCCAAATGACCATTTTAAATCCTAACTAACCAACTCTCAAACTGTCCCATTGTCTCCAAGCCCACTTCCACTTGGTACAGCTTCTCATGGCTTCTTCAGTTCACAGTCACTTTCCTCCTAAGTCATCACCCGGTGCACAGTCTCTCTCGGGCGGGCAGTCCTTCAAAGGCTCTCCATGGCCCCCAGTGGAACCTGCTTAGCCTGGTCCTTCTAGGATGAGACCTCTGCAACCTTTCCAGCCTCCTGTCCCCACTCACCTCCCCAGCTCTCCCTGGATATATACGCTGGGTCCATTCTCTGCTTACCTTTCCGGGCACAGACACTGCCTAGGAGGGTGACATTAGGAGTACATACTGTGCTCTTGGCCAGGAGTGGCCTCCTCATCCCTTGTGCTGCCCAGGAAAAACTCCTATTCATCCCTCAAGTCCCAAATTAAGCATTTCACCTCCCACCCCATCAGGAAGTGGCTTGCTGTCCCTGTTGTGTTCCCAGAGAGCCCGCTCATATACTTGTATTTTACATGATGTATACCATGATTGAGCACCTGTATATGTGTGTGTGTGTGTGTGTGTGTGTGTGTGTGAGTGTACATATGTGCATACATAGTATTGTAACTATCTATTCATGTGCCTGTCTCCCTTATAGAATTTTAGCTCCTTGAGCCCGGAATTATTTATCACTGATACGGGCCAGAAATACAGTAGGTACTTAACACAAGCATGAAACCATGAATGAGAAACAGAACCACTGTCTTTGCCCTCAAGAAACTCTTACTGCAGCCAGGTGCCTTTGTCCCATGCTCCCTAAGATGGGTGAAATGTGAGAGAAAACCCATTTATTTGACTTCTTGTGGTTCCAGCTAGGCAGGCTTGCTGTTGGATCACCTCCCCAGGGGCATATGTGAATTGGAGGATGTTCTATTGCAAGGCCGAGCAGTGCAAGGGTGGTTCGGTGGTAGAATTCTCGTTACATTGCAAGGTCCCCCTGCCCCTGGTACACGTGCACGCAGACGCCCCAGGACGGTGCCCACAGCTCTCTCTGAAAGCCCAGTCTACCCAGAGAGGGATGTCAGATCCAGGAGTCACCAGAAGAGCCTAAATAGTCATCCCAGCTCCGGTGCTGGGATTGAGAAACAGGAAGCCAGTTTTCTCCATCCCAGGTCGGGAAGGCGCTGGTCCATTCTGAACTCATCCCATCCATCCCGAAACCCAGGCCTCTCTGACGCCTGTGACTCAAGGTTTCAGAATCCTGTTCTCTCGGCCCCACACTGGAGAATGAGCCCAGTGAGACCCGTGGTGGGCAGGACCCCTGGGCCACCCACCTGTGGGGCCGCCCACCTGTGGCCTGTTCTTCCGGAAGCACCTCCGTGACCAAGAGCAGGAGGTGGACGGCTCAGCCTGTCCTCTTGGGAGGGACCGGTCTGGGACACCAGGTCCAACCCCTGGCCTTCAGGGGTTTATTTCTGGGAAGAGCAGGGTGGGGAAGACAGTTTGAGATAAGGCTAAGAGCTACGAATATATCTCCCCTAAATAGATCATCCTCGCCCCACCCCACGCCCCACAAACTGCTTTTATAGAATGTTTTCACCTTTAAGCACATCTTCCTAAAACCAGGTTAAAGTTCAATATTCTCTACGCAAACACGCAATTTGCACACTTTAAGAAATTTATCTCCGTCAAGCAGCTCCAAGAAACTTGGTGCTCTGATTTGGGGCACACAGCCACCGGGCCCCTGAGATTACAAACCCAATCTAACCTGAAATATCCTTCCCATTTTCCTGACTCCCCTGCCTAGGGAGCAGATCTAAGCTTCAGGGATATTTCCTTCCCCAAACAGGGATGAGGGAGGAGCTGCCACCCTCCTCAGCTCCCCTTCCCTCTCAGGAAAGCTGGGAGATTGGACATCCTGGGGATTCCCAGCCTGGCTGAGGCGAGAAGTGGGGCAAGGGCAGAGATCAGGGTCCTGCGGGCTCTGCCAGGCTCTGCTGGGAAGCAGGGCAGGGGGCAGGCAGCAGCTGCATTCTGACCTGAGGCTGGTGGTGGGGTTGCCATTGGAAAGGGCTTTCCATGGGGGAGCAGGGTTATTAGTAGCCAATATTTTGGGGGGCCTTACCATGCACCAGACTCTCTTCCAAATGTTCTGCCTATGTGAACTCTATCCTTGCAGCCACCTCCTAAGGCAGATCCTCTAAGTGGGTGCACTGATTTGCTCGCCCACCAGCAAATTTTCTGTTATCCTTTGTATCAAATTCCCATGGCTACTGTAACAAATTACCACAAACTTGGTAGCTTGAAACAACAGAAATTACTTCTCTCACAGTTTTGGAGGTCAAAAGGTCAAAATCAGTTTCACTGAGCCAAAATCAAGATTTCAGCAGGGCCATACTCCCTCTAGAGGCTTCGGGATAAAATCCGGTCCTTGCCTCTTTCATCTTCTCGTGGTTGCCAACTCTCCTTGGCTTGCGGCTGCATCACTCCAATCTCTGCCTCTGTGGCCACATTGCCTCCTTCTCCTCTCTGTCTAATCTGCCCACACCTCCCTGTTATAAGGATTTTAGGGGTGGCATTTAGGGCGGATCTGGATAATCCAAGTTTATCTCAAAATCCTTATCTGAGTCACATCTGCAAAGACCCTTTTTCCAGGGTAGATAACATTCACAGGTTCCGGGGATTTAACATGCATATCTTTTAGAAGAGGCCATTTCTCGGCCTCCCACACTCTTCACTCTCACTAACTCTTTGCTTTGTCAGGGTGTGGTGGACAGTGTGCCATGCCACCCAGACCCCCTTCAAGATGGGCTTGCTGCCCAGCCCCGGGCACTGTTGGCGCAGCTGCAGAGAGCCACCTTGTAGGAGGGCACCCCTCCTAGGGGCAGCCCCACATTGGCAGGTGTAAAGGTCCAGCCATTTCAGCCCCATAGGGATCCCCGGAGGGGCTAGACTCTCTCCACTCTCTCCACTCCCAGCAGTTTGGCCTGCATCACAGTTGGACTTCTCCCTCTGCCCAATCCTACTTATTTCCAGTTCCTCTCACATGTACTGATCCCTAATAAATATCTTGGCCCCCGAACATAACCCATATTAGAGACGTTTTAGTTTTCGCAATGTTATGGAAGTGAAGTTCATTGTCTATTTACTAGTTGCGCGTCCTTCCTTTCTAGTGAGGTTGAGCATTTTTCATAGGTTTATTGGCCATTTGCCTGTCATGTTTTCTGAAAGGCTCCTCTTCAACATAGGACAACTCCTCCATCTCCCCAATGATGGTGCCTTTTATGGACTTCCAGGCCCTTTGCACAATTCCACCGCCTTCCAGGGATTTGCTGCCCACTAGTTTTGGAATCTTAGTCTAGAGGATTAAATTGAAGCCCTTGTCACAGCCTAGAGGATTCTTCATGATCCCCACTTCTAACTTCTCCATCCTAATTTCTCTCCTCTCCCCTTAAGCATCCTGTGCTCCTGTAATAAACTCCTTCCGGAACAGCCATGCTCTCCACACATGCTATTCCCTCTTCCGAGGAGAAGCCCATCATCTTCCTACCTCTCCTTTCTCCTCTCCCTTTGACAGCAATTCATACCCATCTTACAAGTCTCATCAGGAGGCTGGTGTGATGCTTTTCTGTCCCCATTTCATTGCCTTTACCCCCTGCTTAAGTCTGATACCTTTCTCTTGGCTCCCTTTGCACTCAGTGGACACCTCTTATTTGGTTGGTATGGAAGTTTTTAAGCACTTAACCGTTCATGCACACAGTGCTGGGTTCTGAGGGTGCAGTGAGGGGATTTGGAGTATGATGGGCCCTTGGCACATCGTACTGTTGCTTTCCTTGAGGACAGGGACTATGTCTTTGTGTTAAGCACCCCCCCCCCACCGCACCCTGGCAAATAATGCTTGTCAAATAGAGGGTACAGACGCTGAGCTGCATGGGAAGGAGGCTGAGATGAGTGGTTTGATAGTGAACTTGATTTTCCCTCCCTTCGAAAAGATGGTTTCCTCCACCATCATGACGAGATGATGGAATGGTGAAATGTGGAGGTATTCTTAGGAGATGACACCTGTGCCCCATTTCACACGGCTGACTGGCGAGTCGCTTCTCCCCAGAAGACTGACAGGGTGGAGTGATGGGAAGGGCACAGCTGATCAGGGTTACAGGTGCAACTGGTGGCCCCAGAGCACAGCCCAGTGGAGAGGCCCGCAGAGGCCCCCCCAGGCCCTCACTGGCTTGGGTTGCCAACCAGCCGTGCTGGCCTCTCCCTGATTTTCTTTCTCCAGTCCCAAGAAGCTCAGGGTGGTTGAACAGATGATGAAAGGAGCTGGGCAACTTGCCCACCTCCAGCCCACACACTACTTAATCATGGACCCGCTCAGCACGACCACCACCATCATTAAATGCCTTCCCGCACGTGGCTGTCCATTCTCTTAACTCTTCCTCTACAAGAATCCACTAAACATCTGCTTAATATCAGGTGTCATGGCAGGTGCTGGGGTTCCAGAGATGTGCCAGTCAGTCCTCCCAGCCTGCAAGGTGCTCACAGCCAGTTAGAGAGACTGAAAAAACAACGCAGATATTATACTCCAAACAGCAAGAGACCTGGGCAAGACTGCTCAGTTTCCAGGGCTTGCAGCCCAGCAGGCAGATAAACGCACACACAGCAGTTAATGTGGCTGTGAGCAAGCACATAGAAAGCATAGAAGCCATAAAATAATAAACATATGGGAGGTAAAAAAAAAAAAAAAAAAAAAAAAAAAAAAAAAAAAAAAAAAAAAAAAAAGATTATTTGGATGTCAAGGGTAAGCCTTCTTTTTATGGATATTGCATGAGGATAAATAGTGGGCGTTCTAGCCTAGAGTGGGGTGTGGTCCAGAAGGACTTTGGAAGAGAGCAGAGACTACAGGGTGGGGGTTCTAGATGTGCTGCGTAAGTGGGGAGAAAGTGGAATCAGGACAAAGACCTAGGGAGGAAGAAACATGGGCTAGTGTGGCTGAGCAGAATGAATAGGGCAGGTAGCCACGTAGGGGAAATAAAGTCACGTCACACAGCAAACAAGAATGTAGGCTGAGGAGCCAGACAGGCCGGGGTTTGAATCCCAGCCCCGCCAATTAGCAGCTCTATGACCTTGGACAAGTTACTTAATTACTCAGCTTTGGCTTCCTTGTCTTTAAAAGCGGGCTAATAATAGTACTCACATTATAAGGTTGTTGGAAGGATCAACTTAGATAAGGCTTGTAAAACATTAAGTTCTACACCCGCATGGCACGTGGTCATCCCTTAACAAGCAAGTTAACAACATCCATAACAAGCAGGCTGCATCCATAGCACCCTGGGGCTCTGTGCTTCCTGAACAAAGCTGGCACAGCTGGCTGGGTCCCTGCCCACCTCCCTGCATGTGCTGCTCTTCTCCCAGGCAGTGTCCCACCTGCTAAATCAGCAGCAAATTGAGAGATTCACAGTAAGAAATATCCCACATTCTATCCTACCTCCTTCCAGATGCTGCGAGCCCCGAGGGCCACAGCCCCCCACTCCACCCGCCCCTATGCAGGCAGAGCCAATGCCCTGATGCCAGAACATTGGGTCTGATGTGCCCCCAGGCCCCTGAGGTTCCCTGTGGCTTTGTAGGGTGCTCCCCGAGGCCCACTCTCCTGCACTCTCTTGGGGTGGCCTCCCTGGGGCCAGCAGTTGAGCAGAAGTGTTCTTTGCCATCCTTCTGTTCCACCTGGGTCCCAGGTAGGGGTGGAATGCCAGTGGTCTCTGCCTCCACCCATTCACCAGGGCCGGGTCTTCTAGAACCACCCTGACCTGCTCTGCCCGGCCTATTGGTTCAAGAAGGAGAGATCCACCTTGAGGGTGGGGCAGGGTCATATTTCTTGGGATGCCCCAGAATGTAGGGAACACATAGTTGGAGTCCAGTAAGTGTTTGTTTAATCACTGGGGAGCCTGAGCAATTCTTGCGGCCTGAGTCAGGACTCTAAGACAGGAGCCAAATTCCCATGAGAGAACATGAAGAGGCCCTTGGTTCTGCCCTGTGAGCCTTTTTCAAGGAAGTTGAGTAAAGAAGTTACTGTCAATCCATTCTATAATAATAATAATGATTATTATTATATATATGATTTGTTTAAATGTTTTGTATTGTTAAATATAACATATACACAAAGAAAAGAAAGGAAAAGCAATGATTTTCAAAGTACACTTCAAGAAGTAGATACAGAACAGATTTCAGAGTTTGTTATGGGTTACCATTCCATTATTTCAGATTTTTCCTTCTAGATGCTCCCAAACCCGGGAGGCTAGAAGGAAGTTTTTTCTTTTCTGTGAAAAATAACACATATACAAAAAAGCCATAAATTTCAAAACACATCGCAACAATTAGTTGTAGAACAGATTTCATAGTTTGGTATGTGTTATGATTGCACCATTTAGGTTTTCGCTTCTAGCTGCTCTAAGGTACTGGAGACTAAAAGAAATATCAGTATAATGATTCAGCACTCATACTTGTTTGTTAAACCCAACCTTCTCTGCATAACTCCACCATCACCTTTGATCTTTCTCCCACTCTTTAGGGTATTTGGGCTATGCCTGTATAATGTTTTATATATATGAGTAAAAAATTATAAGAAAAAAAGGTCTAAAGTATCTTGTGAAGTATACAGAGCTACATACACCTGGTATATTTATGTATTTAACTCTACAAGCAGAAATGCTGCTTACTGCTTTAATTGGTCAGCAGAGGTATCTCCATGCTATTGCTGAGGAAACCATGGCTATGAGAAAGGTTGTGGAAATGGTCTAAGAGCTCACTGGGTAGGAGTCTATGTCTCCCCACTGCTGTATCACGCCATGCAGTTAAAAAAAAAATGCTCTGGGCCCCAAAATTTGGGCTGCAGGGTCGGGACATGTGAAAGAATCAGGCAGAGCCTCTGGAAGGAGCTAGCCTGAAAGCGGAGGAATGGTCTACCCAGGACTGTGAGATTCTTGGGGGAGGGGGAGGGTGGAGATGTCCTGTCCCCAACCTCTCTTCTCACTCGACCCACCTCTGGGCCAGGCTCCTCTCCTCCCTGGGCTTCAGCCACTGCTTGGATCACAGATCAGCCAGCCTGTGACTCTCCAAAGCTCTCCCTCCAGCCCCTGAACTCCAGAGCTGTGGACCCCATTGCCTGCTGTAGACATTCTACCTGGCAGTCTCTGCGCACCACCAACCCACCCCCAGGTTTGAAGCTGAGATCCCCTCCCCAACACCTGCTCGGCACCCTGTATCCCTGTCTCAGATGGTAGCATTCCACCCAACAGAAGCTGTCATCCTTGGGGTCTCTCTCCCCTACGGTACCCAGCCAATAAATTGCCAAGTCCTGTGCATTTTTCTCCCTAACAGCTTTCAAATCCAGCCTCCCTCCTCCTTCTCGTGGCTTCTGTCCCAGCTGAGGCCCCAACCTCCACCAGATAACCTCCTAAGCAGACAGTGTCCCTGACTTCAGTTTTATCTCCCTTGAATCCATCTTCCTTGCAGTCATTAGAAAGATCTAAGATGCAAATCTGTACAGGTCTCTCCCTGCTTCAAAGACTTAAAACCCTCCTGGGGTTCCTTTCTGCAGGGCGAAGTCCAAGTTCCTTAAGGAAACCCCCTAAGATTTGACCCTTCCACCTTCACAGACTCATCTCAGGCCACACTCCCTGCCTCAAAACTTTTACTATAGGGAGGCTAGCCTGCCCACAGAGCTGCTTCAAGAGCCTGAGACCTGTGCAGTTGCATGGGGCCCAATGTGCAAATGGACCCCGCGCTTGCTTTACTGAGCTGCTGTGGCTGTCTTGAATTTCTTAGTAATTTTTGAACAAGGGTCCCGCATTTTCATTTTGCCCTGGGCCTCACCAATTACCCTGTTCCCTGAATCCCTCTTGCAGTTTCTGGTCTCCAAAGCTTTGTGCAGTCTCCCCACTGAAACACTCCTGCTCACAATGCCCCCCTTTCTACAGCTCTGCCTTTAAGACCACACTTAGATGTTATCTTTGTAATGCCTCCCCGACCGTCCTCCCTCCCTCTCCTGAGCACCAATCACCTAATCACAAGTTGAGCACTGATAAATTGAAAGGGAAAACAGCCCGACAAGTGCCCCAAGAGAGTTACAAACTATTATTGATGGTAAAGAGAGGCAAGGAGGCAAGGTGGCTTTCACATTTTTTTTTCCTAGCTCTCCATCTCTAGGGTAAATTCCAAATATCTTAGCTTGGTTTATCAGTCCGGATTGGCTAACTTATGCTGCAGTAACAAATTATCCCCAAATCCTAATGGCTTAATACATGGCAAGTTTATTTCTTGCTCATTGTACATATCCAACGCATGCTAGCACGGGCCCTGCCCCACATGGCCTTTCATGGGCCCAGGCTGATGCAAGCTCCAATGATATCGATCCAATGCAGGGTTCCCTGCCTGATGTGCATAGCAGCTGATCCCTGACAAAGGGGACTCAAAAAGTCTACCGCTAGGCGGTGCAACCGTGGCTCAGTGGCAAGAATTCTCGACTGCCAAGCTGGAGACCCAGGTTCGATTCCTGGAACCTGCCCATGCAAAAAGAAAAAAAAAGTCTATTGCTACATGGAAAGCAGGAGATCAGATGGCCTATTGGCCCAAAAATCTGTCTCCCCAGGTCTTAGGAGTTCAGGGAGTTTATGGATTCAAGCAAGGGAGCTGGTACCATTACAATATCAAGTATAAAAGCAGGGCTGAGACTAGGCTATAATAAGCATTACAATAGTGAGTATTCACAGGGCTGAGACTAAGTTGAGTTTCAGTAATTTCAGGTATTAACTTTTAGCTGTTCTACAATATAAAAAAAAATCTATTTTTTTAAAAATTTATTTATTAATTAAAAAAATAAGAAACAAAAAAACAACATACATAATCAGTAATTCTCAATATCGTCACTTAGTTGCATATTCATCATTTCTTAGAACATTTGCATTAATTCAGAAAAAGAAACAAAAAGACAATAGAAAAAGAAAGAAAACGAACACAGGAAAGAAAAAAAAAAAAGATTAGACCTACCATACCTCTTACCCCTTGCTTTCATTGATCACTAGCATTTCAAACTAAATTTATTTTAGCATTTGTTCCCCCTATTATTTATTTTTATTCCATATGTTCTACTCCTTTGTTAACAAGGTAGATAAAAGGAGCATCAGACACAAGGTTTTCACAATCACACAGTCACATTGTGACAGCTGTATCATTATTCAATCATCCTCAAGAAACATGGCTACTGGAACACAGCTCTACATTTTCAGGCAGTTCCCTCCAGCCGCTCCATTACATCTTGAATAACA